>CM066962.1:5410625-5522840 GCA_033971965.1 Cucurbita ficifolia | reverse complement strand
TGCAAACCCATGAATCTTGCTCTAAATCTTGTTACTTTCCAACCTTTTTAGCTCTCGACCTTTTCATCAAACTAATTGTTTCTTGAGGGACGAATTTGCATGGGTGCTTCAAATCTTGCGGTCAAAGTCTAGGGTTCTTTGGTCAACCTTAAACTTTGTTTTTTCCCTTCTCCTTGACCTCTTTAGGCTTCAAACTCCATAACAAATTCCATTTATTTTTTGTCACGAATCTAATGATGGGGAAATAGGTTCTAGGCACTCTCGGCTCTTGGTTTCGTCAGGAAAATTATGGGTAATCTTATTTAGAGCGTATAGAAACAAGTTTGGGATCAAATGGTAATCTATAACTCTCAAATTTAAAAGAAATGAAGAGACTCTCCAAGCCCAACTTCTTGTCCCAAACAATTGCCCATGGTCTCCAATTTATAGAACACCTTTGCACTACGTTGCATCCTACCAACTAAGGTGGATTAGACTAATAACTAAGTTAGTCATTATTGGGACGTCTCGACAATGAATTCTATTCAACTCTCTATATATCCTCTTATAGCTTCTTTTGTCTCGTAATCAATGTTGAGTGAGTTGTCTTCCTATTTAATGTGGCAGCCAACATGTTGGCTTTTTCTAGATGGTAAAAGATTTCTTTATCGTAATCCATCTTCAATTTCGACCACTTGTTGTCTTAGGTTAAGTTCCTTTTGCATAAATAGATACTTAAGGCTTTTGTAGTTAGTTTATACTTGTATCTTCTCCTCATACAAGTAGTTTTTTCATATTTTGAGTGCGAATATTACTACTACTAACTCCAAAACATGAGTTTGGTAGTTTTTTCATATTTTGCATTGGCACGCATCCTAAACCTTTTCTCGAGGCATCATTGTAAACCTCAAAGTTGCTTGAGTTATTCGGTACTGTGAGTATTGGCGCTGTCACAAGCTTCTCCTTAAGGTCGTGAAACTCTTTTCACACATTGTCGTCCATACAAATGGTTTACCCTTCATGATTAATTGTGTAAGTAGTGTTAATATCTTGGAGAAGTATCAAATGAAGCATATGTAATATTTCGCCCACCTTAAGAAGCTCCTAACCTCAGTGACTTAGGTTCGGTGGGGTCATTTCATAATGGCTGAAACCTTGGGCGAGTCTACTGAAATACCTTCTTTTGACATTATGTGCCCTATGAAGGCTACCTTCTAAAGCTCCGTGGTTAATTAGATAGTGGCTAGGAATGTCCATGCTCCGTGGTTAATTAGCTTCCAGGCCTTTAGGGCAAATATGACCCTCAAGATACTTTCAGAATACTCCCCCTTATACTTCATATTTTTCTTTGATGGAGTTTAAATGTCACTTATCGAGCACAACAATCGATATAAACGTAGTTTGTTGCTAGCAAGTCCATTCCAAGGATGATGTCGAAGTTTTTCATGTTGACCATGACCAATGTCACCTCCAATCTTCGTTCTAATGGCATCACCTTGACAACTTTAACTTTCTGTATACTCATATCTCAATACCAGCACGTGTAGATACTGTAAGTGGAGTCAATACCAACACGCGTAGATACTGTAAGTAAAGTCTTCTCTAGTGGCTCTAACTCTAGATGAGCTTGCTTAATAAATTCTTTGGAAATGAAAGAATGCGTAGAGATAGAGTCAAATTGTACATAAAGTAGGTAGCCAAGGATGGGTAAATTACGTATGACTATTGCGTCGGGATCGTCAGCCCTCTAGATCGCTAGTTTTGGTTTTAGGTTTGGTTTATCTGCATGTCTATTATCCTTGTTCTTTCAATATGGGCAGTTAGCATACTTGTGGTCATCTTGCCACGGTTAAAATAGGTACTAGTACCTATTAGGCACTCTCCTTCATGCCTCTAATGACATTTTGGGCATATGGGCTTATCCTTCTTCTATGTCGGGTGTTATTATCTGGTCATTTCTCCAGCCTTTAGTGCAACTGAGAGGAGTTCGAGCTTGGTTTGCCTTCTTACCCATCTCGATGTGCATGTCTTGCAGGGTAGGCGACTCTGAGGGCATAGACATAATCACTAAATACGTGAGCCACTAAATCCTTGGACCTCTTCGTGGAGATCCATGATAAGGCAAACAATCTTCTTCTTCTCAGTGTCCACTAACTCAGACACAAGCTTGAATAATTTGTTGAACTCTAAGTCGTACTCCTCCACTAATTTGTCTCTCTGTTTGAGACTTAGAAAGGTTGCATGGTTCTGGTACATGGTTACGATTGGATAATACTTTTCAAAAAATGCCTCTCTGAATTGAGACTAAGTGATGGTCTCTTCGCTCGTGGTTCTTGTTTGGGAGGCAATCTTCCACCAGAAATGCACCTCACTTAGCAACAATGAAGCGCTATGGACTATATTCATTTAAGGAAAATTGATATACTAGTAGGTTGTCTCTATAGCCTCCAATCGTGATTCAACTACGACCGAATCCACCTTCCCTCCAACTTATTAAGCTTCATGAATGATCTAGCCAGTTGGAGTTTCTATTGTTATATTCATAACGGACTTTAAGGCCTCTAGAGTAAATATGATGGTCGATTAGATCAGAAATACATCCTAATTAGAAATTAGCCCTTACTAGGTTTCTGACTTCAATGTCCTACCACCATGCCTTATGTTTCCGCTGGTTGAACATCATCTTCTAGGAAACATGATCTATCATAAAAGAACATCTATGATTACTACTTGTCCCTAAGGCAACTTATACATCATCGTATCTCTAAACTTAAGTAGATAACCTATGTCGGGAATGAACGCTTCATTCGTATAGCAGAAGCGTTGGAATCCGCTTTTATTTTATTTAGAATTAAACAAAACAAAAAGGTTAAACAAACTTACTAGGAAAGAAAGTTATTAACCTAAAGATTATAAGCTCTAAGGTACAAAAATTAATTAATTGATCTCCTTAATTAATCAATTTTCATTCATTAACTATAGGTTATTATAGACCTAGAGTTGCACTTTTATGCATTGTATGACAAGTTGTGTTCATTGTTATAATCGTTATAAGCAAGTCGATCCTTCACGAGTTTTCATAATTACAATTGGGATAAAAGATCATGTTTACCTCTATAATTACATCTTTCACCTTAAGTACCAATGATTCTCTAACGAACAATTTGTTTATGATCTAATCATAAATCTCAAGTCCTTCTTGGGCATATGAGAGGGTGAGACCCAAAGTCTCGAAATCCGCACTTAAGGGTTGTCTAATTACCCTATATGAGAAGGAGTGAATTCCATCTAGTGAAATTATGTTCCCACCTTCCTATTTGGTCAAGTACCGTAGACATATTGAATTGGTTACAAAAGTCACTAGCACCCCTGCAAATTAGGATAAGCCTTTACAGGTAGGAGTTCATATCTCACTCAAAATTAAGATCTGAGTCACATGTAATCATCTTATGAAATATTAAGTCACATATAATCGTCTTATGAAATATTAATTTTCTAAATAAAAAGAGATTAAATATTTCGCGGTCTAGTCTTATACAAACTCATTGTATAGGATATCCCCACTCAAGTGTCTCCACATAAATGAGTGGGTGAAACAGCTTTCCCCAATTCAATTCCAGGCTTATGGCATGAATTCATCCAACAAGACCCCTTTCAACAAAGACGTTGGTTTCCAAGAGATGTTCTTCAGCGAATATCTTTGTGAGAGACCATGAAACCAATCCATACCTCTTTCTTGTAATGTCCTCTACAAATTTGTGGGAGGTAAGTTTTAGACCTATCTTGCCATAGTCTCAACTGAACCAACCACATCAACGTCCTTAACCTCCAGCAAATCATATACAAGGTACAGTGAATTGTACTAATACAGAATTCATCATGTTTTTAATTATAGTTCTCACACGGTGTTCTTCATTCAATCATATTTCGATAATCCAACATGTTTTCAATTACATTTCATACATAAAATTTATTTAATAAGTTATGTTTTGACCGTCTAATTAGTCTTGTAAATATTCCACTATAACTCTAAAGTGGTTGCGGTCAAAATCAACTCAAAATCCAAAGAAAAACTAAGCCAAATTGATATGAACTCGTCCAACTAAACCAATTTAGTCACTTATCTCCGACCAAATTGGTCATTCCTCACATTCCTTACGTGCATCTTCAATGTTCCTTGTCGACGGTGAACGTATAATTTCTCAGCATTAGCAGCATGCATGAATTCAACAATGATAATCATTAATTGCACCCGATCTATGGGTAATTAGCAAAAAAATAATCCGAATTGAAGAAAAAAGGAAGGGCTAACCAAAATTAGTGAACGACACATCGAAAATGTTTGAACATCAGTAAGACACGAGATTAACTACAAATCACCAATGGTTACATGCGAAGGAAACGACAACGAAACGAATCGATTACATCCTAAGTTTGATTAGGCTTTGTACTTTAGTTGATTAGAATAATAATAAATAAATAAAAAAACCCTCATTGTCGATGATGTGAGTCGCCAGTCACTTGATAAGATATTTGTCAAATAATTCTTCATTTTTATTATTATTTCTTTTGTTTTAGTGGGTAATACACAAATCATAAAATTTAAAATCCTAATATGAAAGGGAGATCAATAAAAAAAAAAAAGAAGCTTTTATGAAAATATACCAAAACTTACGCAAGCCTTGAGCATGGCGACGAAGTTTGAAAAGATCTTCCACTCCAAAAAGTATTTCGTGACATTTGGAGCAAAGATCGGTTGAATTTCCACGCGGATTTGAATGACAAAACCCCACAGATTCAAACGTTGAAGCGGAGACTTGGAATTCGAAAGCACTGTGGACTAATCCTCAACCATGTTCAACCACGCTCTCCTTTTCACTCAGGTCGTCGTCTTCGTCTTCCTCTTCCTCTTCCTCTTCCCTTTCAATCCATCACTCTTTTCTTCACTTCACTCCATTTTCTTCCCCCCTTAAACTCCATATTCATCCCCTTCTTCATTTCCCTCTCAATCCAACTCCATCATCATTCACGATTTTGAGACAATCAATTTCCCCGATTACCGCTACAAATGCTGCGTCTATGCCCAACTTTGTATCCCCTTTTCTCTTTGTTCTTCATTTCTTGTTTCCCCTTTCTGAAATCTGACCTCCCTGCAACTCAACGTGCTACCCTGCTTGATCTCTCTAAGCTTCTCGGTTCTTGGGATGTCAACAAGAACCCTAATCCATGTTCGTGGAAGGGGGTTGGATGCAATTTTGATAATACCTCTGTTACTAACATTACTCTTTCTGGATCTTCTCTTTCTTCCGACAACGTTTTGCCTGTTATTTGCCAGATTGATACTCTACAGGCACTCGATGTCTCACAGAACAGCTTGAATCGTATTCCGGAGCAATTTATCGAACATTGTGGAGCGATTTCTGGGCTGAGATTGCTGAATTTCAGCAACAACAGGTTAGTTGGTCCTTTGCCTTCTTTTGTTGGTTTTAAGAGGTTGGAGATCTTGGATTTGTCTTTCAATTTCATGAATGGAAACATTGATTTGCAGTTGGATGAACTGGTTAGCCTTAAATGTTTGAATCTTAGTTCCAATAGTTTCAGTGGCCCTCTTCCTACTAAAATTGGAAGGGACAAAGCCTTAGAACAGCTCCAGCTTTCTAAGAATCAATTTCGTGGGACAATCTCAGAAGATATTGTTAGATATATGAACTTGACTTTTATTGATCTGAGTTCAAATTATCTTTCTGGGTCTCTTCCTCTGCAAATTGGGAGTCTCTCCAAGTTGAAGTTTCTTATTCTATCTGCAAATAAGTTCAGTGGAGAAATTCCAGAAAGTCTGTCAAGAATCAGCTCTCTTGTGAGATTAGCAGCTCACGAAAATAGATTTATTGGTAAGCTTCCTATTGGGATAACAAATTATGTCAAGAATTTAGATCTTAGTTACAATAACATTAGTGGTTCCATTCCTGTAGGCCTCTTATCCAAACCACAACTAGAAACTGTGGATTTGTCTCATAATGAATTAGAAGGGCCTATTCCTGGAGATGTATCTTCCAGTTCTATCTTGGTTAGGTTGAGACTGGGAAGCAATATGTTGAATGGGACAATCCCTGCATCATTTGGAAAACTTCAGAAATTGATGTACTTAGAATTGGACGATAATAAGCTGACCGGTGTGATACCTAACGAGTTAGGCGCTTGTAAGGTTCTGTTGCTGTTGAATTTGGCCCAAAATAATCTGGAGGGCAGATTACCATCACAGTTGGGGAATCTTCAAGGTCTTCAAGCCTTGAGACTTGAATCCAATAACCTGTCTGGAGAACTTCCATTAGGGATTATGCAACTAAGACAACTGATGACTCTAAATCTTGGTTGGAACTCTCTCAATGGTTCGATACCACGTTCTATATCGGTCTTAAACAGGCTTGTTAACTTGAACTTACAGGGTAATTATTTCGTTGGTGCCATACCTGATACGATTGGCGAGATGAGTTCATTGACGGAACTCCAACTGGGTGGAAACCAATTAACTAATCCAATTCCAAAAATGCCAGAGAAGTTGCAGATTGCTTTGAATCTAAGCAGCAATCGTTTTGAAGGGCTGATTCCAAAGTCTTTTGTTGGACTTACTAGCTTGGAAGTGTTGGACCTCTCAAACAACCAGTTTTCTGGTGAGATTCCTGCGTATTTGGTTCAATTGGTATCATTGACAGAACTGAACCTTACTAACAATCAGCTCTCTGGCGTTATTCCGCCGTTTAGGACTTGGGTTTTGCTCGACATGAAAGGAAATCCAAATCTCATTCCTTATACTACACCAATTGATACTTCTCCTCCTTTTCGAAAGAAGAGAAAACCGATCATTGTGGCAATTGTCGTTGTGGTTGTAGCTTTGTTTATTTCTGCTGCATTGGTAATTTTTATTTTCTTCATGACAAAACGTTATTCTAAGGGAAATGTCCATGAATCTGAAGGGGAAGTTCCTCCTACTACAATGGTTATTCAGGGGAAACTATTGTCTCTTAATGTCATCCACCGCTCAAATATCGACTTTTCTGAAGCCATGGAGGCAGTGTCTGACCCTTCGAACATTGATATGAAAACTCGGCTTTGTACGTACTACAAAGTTGTCATGCCTCATGGATCAAGCTATTATGTCAAGAAGCTCAAATGGAATGACAAAATAGTTCAGCCGGGGGGAAGTCGGGATAAGTTTGGGAAGGAAATGGAGGTCCTTGGGAGACTTAGCAATTCAAATATCATGACTCCTCTGGCTTACGTTTTGACCACTGAGAGTACTTATCTTTTCTTTGAATATGCTCCCAAGGGCACTCTTTTTGATAATCTACATGGTAGCTTGGGAAACGTCCTTGATTGGTCGAGTCGATACAGCATAGCTATAGGAGCAGCTCAGGGTCTCACATTTCTGCACGGATGTGCTTCTGGTCCTGTTCTTCTCCTTGATTTATCAAGTAAAAACATTTTTCTCAAGTCCCTCAAGGAGCCTCAAATTGGTGACATCGAACTTTGCAAGGTGATTGATCCCTCAAAGAGCACCGGAAGCTTTTCAATGGTACCTGGTTCTGTTGGGTACATTCCTCCAGGTAAATGAACTGTTGCTTTATATTCAAAAATCAAAACTTGACTTGGCAAGTCTATTATATCCATTGTGACTACTATTTTTGTTCTTATTTTTTTTTGGTGTGATTGCAGAGTATGCTTACACAATGAGGGCATCACCGGCTGGCAACGTCTACAGTTTTGGAGTGATTTTACTCGAGTTACTAACAGGAAAGACAGCAATTAGCGAGGGAGCCGAGTTGGTGAAGACTGTGTTAGGTTACCACTCTAAGCAGCATCAGAAATGGGAGCTGCAAATTCTGGATAACAGTATCAGCAAAACATCACCCTACGTTCGAAGCCAGATGGGTGCAGTCCTTGAAGTAGCTATTTCTTGCGTGTCGCCTTCGCCCGAAGCAAGGCCAAAAATGAAGACTGTCTTGAGAATGCTCCTTAATGCAAGATAAAATAGACTGCTTCTGCATACCATGGAGGGCTGGAAAACGGCTGTGATAATCTTACCTCTAGTTATTTAGTTTGGGTTACCTTTTGAGTGTCTACTTTAAGCGAAATATAAAGCAATAGAATAGAAATATGATGAGTCTTAATGTTGTAATATGTTAGATTTTGTTTATTTATCTATCAATAAGTATGTATATGTATATATATATAGGTGTTTGAAGGCTAAACACCAAAGGAAAACAAGAAGATTAGGGTTGATATTTCCATTAGAAATAGAGTATTCAGTGGCTACTTGGGTGAATGAGAAAATGAACTTCGAAATATGACATGTATAGTTGAAAATAAAGAGAACAAGTCCTACACTGACCTCATTATAATGAGTTGGATAATACAACAAAAGCCTTTCACTATGCACATTGAGAATGAGCTTTGGTGCAGCAAGAAACTCATGCAAGCTTGCTACCTGTTCATCAAATGATACAAAAACTCGAGCAAACATATAAAATAAATGAAGCCTCGTAGGTGATGGAACAAATCTACAATTTTGTCTATCAAAATTGTGCGCAATGCCAAAAGAAAGACTTACGAATTCCATGTGAAAATAAGCTATGAATACAACTCCATTTCCAAGAAGAAAGCAAAAAAACATAAGCAATTGCTCATCCTTCAAAATTTTGCTCCTATTCTTCACAAAACATGGGCAACACACTCGGAAAATAATTTTCTACTTTCTACCATTTTCCGGGAGATTAAATTTAACTCAAATTCGTGTGAAAAGATACATCAATTCATAAGAAAAAAAAAAAACTAAAGAGATTACAGAAAGTGGGGGTTTAAGATGCAAGTAAAACTATAGTGTTAGACCTTTAGGGTCCTCAATGATTTTTGCCAAGGTTTGCAAGAAAGTAGCAAGATCCGAACCGTAGATTACACGATGATCTGCTGTTACATTTACCTACAAATTTTCGAGATCCAAACGATAAGGATACATAGGCCTACTCTGAAAAATATACACTGAGAATAATCTGAGTTTGTTACCTGCATTTGGTTTTTCTTGCCAATCCGACCATCCTTAGTACCTACAACCGTGGGGATAGATGCTCCGACTGCCATGATTGCTCCCTATATAAATTAGGTTCCTAATATTAATAACTAGGCCGAGAGAAGGGTATATGCCAGAGAGGGACCCTGGTGAAACAAAATGGGGAGATAAAAGTAGAAGAGTAACAATACTAACAGTTCCGGGTGGTAGAATTGCATCAAAACGATCCACACCAAACATTCCAAGATTAGAAAGAGTGAAGGTACCTGCGCAAGGAAGAGGGGAGAAATAAGAGGAGACTGAAAGTGCATATAGATCTCTGATGAACTTGAAAATGCAACAAATAATGGTAACAGTGGAATTGTAACCAAGCTACTGTGAAGAAGGGTACTCTGAACCACGAAAACTACACTTATTAAACCAAATTTTACGTATTAAATCAGAATTCCTTCTCAAAAGAATGAATAAAATAGAATAACTTCGCCAGTAGAGATGAATTCAAGTGAAGTAACAATTACTCCATATTGAAACAAGTTTGAAAAATGAAGTAATCAAATAGTACCAGTGTTGTATTCCTGAGGTTGCAGTTGCTTCGCTCTGGCCTTGTCAACCAACTCTTTCCACTTTCTAGACAAAGAATAAATGTCCACCTAAAGCACAAATCAAATACAAACAATCAAAGATTAAATAACTAACATATCATTTGAAAGACAACAGAAAAACTTAAGGAGTTTAAAATAACCTTATCTGCATCTTGAAGCACTGGTGTGATCAAGCCACCATCAATGGCCACCGCAACTGCAATATTGATGCTGCTATTATAAGTAAAGCTCTTACCATCCCTACAACTAGAATTTACTACAGGGTGTTTAGCCAGTGCTAGTGCTGTAGCCTTTGCAAGTAACGCTGTCATGGTCACGCCCTTCGATTTAATCTAAGAACCAGAAATCACCACCAATTCTTAGCAGGGCAAAATGAAAATTCAAATTCAACCCTTTTCTAAAGAGAGTTGTATCGATTTCTTTCGAACTAGGAAATAATTCTAACTAATAACATGTCCAACATATATCTGAAAGGCAGATTCATAGAATTAATAAGCACGATGATGGTCTCCCAATCGATTACTTTACCTTTTTGTAAAGAGCATCAAGCGCATCTGTCGTAATGGTATACCCCACTCTGAATGTGGGAACTGCAAGACTCTCAACCATGTTCCTACTCACTGCCCCTTGCATTGTGGAAAACGGCACAGTGGTTCCCAACTCCAGGGATGGCGGCGGCTGCACACCGCTTCCTGGAGCCGAAACTGACCTAGCAGCATCAGATTTCAAAACAGCAGCAGAAGCCGCAGCTTCAACATCCTTAGCCACAATTCTCCCCGATGGCCCAGTCCCCAGCACTGCCCCCAACTCCACATTCAACTCCTTAGCCAGTTTCTTCGCATACGGGGACGCCACAATTCTCTTCCCTCCTTCAGATGCAGGGTGAGTGGAAGCCACTACCACCGAAGCTGGCTTAGCCGCTGCAACCGGCGCCGCCGCAGCAGCTACATTCTCAGGAATCTTCTCCGGTGGAGGTGCGGAAGGCGGAGAACCAGATGAAACATTGGCAGCTCTAGACTTAGCCTCAGAAATCTCATCCTCAGTCTCAGCCAAAAACGCTATTGCAGATCCGACAGGCGCAACGCCTCCTTCATCGACCATAATAGCAGCGAGATAGCCATCATAGAAGGTCTCGACGTCCATGTCGGCCTTATCGGACTCAACGACGACGACGCTCTCGCCTTTGGCGAGCTTGTCGCCCTCGGTCTTGATCCAGGACACAATCTTGCCCTCGGTCATGGTGGAGCTGAGAGCAGGCATGAAGATCTCGCGGATCGTGGCCTGGGGCTGGAGAGACCGCCGCCTGGGGTGGAATGGAGACTGGAGAAAAGGCCTCCGGCGGAGAGATGGGGAGGAGCCGGCGACGAAGGAGGTGTGGAGAAGATGAGCCATTGAAGCGAATGGAATCTAGAGAGAGAGAGAGAAATGGAAAATGGAGAGTGGTAACAGTTGAGAGTGAGTTTGTATGAAGGAAGCTTGAATTCTTGAACTCATCGAAATTGGGCGGAGGTCTCAACGACCTTACCTGTGCAAACTATGGATCTAATCTTGAACAATTGACCGTGAAATATTACTTTTTTCTACGGGGCAAATTACTCATCATAAAATATTTAATCTCTCTTTATAACTATATTAATTTATAATTAAGAAATTAATATAAATAAGAATGCTGACTAGGTCGTTTCATATCCAAAATAAATTTATGACTTAATCACATCGTATTTAAGTTAAGTGTCACTCCTATACCTTCTTTATGTCATCTTTGAGTATTGTAGAAACCTATCCTCCAATAAGTTATCTGGATTACGAATAGTTGAACTCCAGTTCCACAAACATGGTTGCATATTGGATACTTGTGAAGTATACTCGGATAGAGGTAGAGCCTCTAGTTAATATGATTTAGGAACTACCTAAAGGTAGTAATGCTCATAGCTAGCAAACAGGTAAGGTTTGCAAGAGACTTATGAAATGATTATCTACTTCCAAATAGCTCGCACATAACTCAGATGAATAACAGCATTCATGCGAGTAATGTGACAGTCTTTCACACTATTATGAGGACATAAGTATCTTTGGAAAGACCGTAAAGATCATAAGGGTCTTGGTAAGTTCAGGTTCCCTTCAGATGATGATTAGAGAGAAGGCCACACCGATTGCTTTCAAGAGTTATCATAGGTATTAAGAGATTTCTGCTATGTCTTTCGATTAAATCTGTAACGACCCGGGAAAACGAAAAAGAAAAAGAAAAAAAAAACTCAGTCGCTGGAAAACTCGCGAGTTTTCCGGCGACCGCCGAGTTTCGCGGACCCCACGCGAAACGACAGCCACACCTCGCTCAGCCTTCAGCCCACGACTCCCAGAACCTATCAGAATGCCTGCAAAGAGAGAAAAGAAAGAAAAATACGAGAGAGAGAGAGAGAGAGAGAGAGAGATTTCGGCTAAACGTCGGTGAGTTTTCCAATTTCTCCGACGAGTCCCAAACCACCCGAAAACCGACACCAAACGACCAGTTAACACCACGAGAAGGATCCCTAACGAAAGTACAATAACTAAAGGTACGTTTTGTGCCTTTTCGTAAACGCCGTCGTCGGTAACCGAGGTCGAAAAATTGAGTTTTCCTAAACGTTCTTAGATCTATGGTTTTAGGAACTATTAGGCTGCAAAACTTCGAGGAAGGAAAGGAGGACGACAAACAAAGAGGAAAAGGAAGAAAGAGAGCCGGAATCGGCAACGAAAACGCCGCGGGAAGGAGAGAGAAAATGCGCTAGAAAATCGGCCAAATTCGGGTAAGGAAGACGAGATCAACAAATCCGGGTCAACCCGAACCCAAAACCTGAGAGAGCCAGCCCGATTCCTTCCCTCGGCATCTGCCTTCGGCCCAGCCCAACTACAGCGGCCCAAACCTCAAACTATCCTAAAAGCTACGGTTCAGTTGAACCAACCCGAGACCAGACCCACGGTCCAATCGAACCGCCCTGCAACCCAGACACTTTCGGTCCAGCCTAGTAAGCCGAGGCCCAACGATTGGTCTTGGCCTAGCAGCCTTCTGCAACCCGCGACCCGAACCGCGACCCGAACCGGACTGCGACCCACGCTTCGACCCGACACTACCACACGACGTGGCTCGCTCTGCTACTGCCACGTGTCACACAGCGGTGCAGGCGGTCCCTCGGCTCGGCTCACCTGTTTTCAGCCCGATTTCTACTGTTTCGACCCTTCTGGACCTATTTTCAGCCCCGATTAAGGTATCTGAGGCCGTTTTAGAGTCGTATTTCACGTATATTGAATTATTGGTAAATTAATTGTGAAATACTAACGGAAGGAGGCGAACGGTGTGATAGAAAATAACCCCGGCAACGTAGGAAGCAGCTCTCACGGAACGGGAGCTTACGTTTAGCTAATTAGGGAGTACTTCGGCCAAAGGCAACCAAGTAAGTGGCCTTACTATAGGATAGTCTAAAGATTTTTTGAATTATGATGATGTATGAGTATGACGTTGTGTTGTGATGTATGTTAAATGTATGTTATTTATGTTTCGATGCATGACGTACATGTTATATTTGATGCACTTAATGGCTTCTATGAAGAGTATGATGTATGCATGACGATGTTATGATGTTTTCCATGTTGAACATGCCTTATGATGTTGTTTGCCATATTGCATCATGTCGTTAGATCGACATAGGACACAACCCTAAGAGTATGAAAATGATATTAATGTAAATATCCACGAGCACGTGTTACATAGTGTAACCAAGAGATGAGATTAGAGGGTTGTGTCAGAAGAGATGTATAATTGGACTTAGAGGGACCTCATGCATATTGTATGTTCATAAGCATAGGGCTACTTCTCCTAGAGATGATGAGTGCGAACGCGCACCGTATGATGAGCATGAATGCGCACATGTGCGAATGCACATAGATGGGGGTGTTCATGAGGTGCATGACACTATGGGGTTCCGCTGACCTTCGGACGTCGCTACAGATTAGCTTGACCAGAGGGTCCAGGGGGTGTGCGAGCGCCCTGAAGATTCACACTCGCATGTGTGAGTCGTGTGTAGGGAAGTATTACACATCCAATTTGTCCGAGATTGGAGGTCACCCTTAAGATGATTAGAGATAGGTCCCTAATTCATGATTGCATGTGTTTGCATTAGCATGACCCCTATAGTGGGGTCACTTACTGAGTATTTCTTCGAAATACTCAGGCCGTGTGCCATATTATTTTCAGGTAAAGGTAAGGCGCCTATGTACGGTTGACGGCGGCATCGTGATCAGAGACTGTGGCGCGTGCTTAGGATGGTTGCATATTTGAAATTCCTAGTCTTGGTTAGGATAGAGTGCTTGCATTTCATTTATTTAAATTATTTAATTTGTAATTGTTTTATCTTATTTTAAACTCTAGTATGATGTTTGAAACACGTAAGTCCGGCAGTGTTTTCTAGTGTTTTAACGTATTCTGAAGTTTTAAAATTTTCCGCTAATAAAGATGAGCAATTTTAGAGTTATATTCTGCATTAGAGATGAGCATGAGACGTTAGTGGCGACTCTAGATATGTGAAAATTTAGGGTCGTTACAATTGGTATCAGAGCTCTAGGTTATTGATTCTGTAGACTAGCCTACGATGTAGGCTTGGCACGCTCCATGGTCCCAAATCGATGCCCCGCCACCGTCAGGTACGCCTTGCATAAGATAAGAAAAGAGAAACGTTATAAAACTCGCATGCATTTTTATGTTAATGTTACTTAAATTGTTGTGATATTTCACATATTTATTTAAGAGTATGATGTGACGTGTTGCGTGCTGAGTAATTTTGTTGGGAGTATGATATGATGTATAGCATGATGAATGTTTACTTCTGTGGCGTTACAATGTGTTGTATAGTGTGTATGTTGTTATTTATATATGCATAGTATTAAAGCCTTAGACTTAAGCAACCTTATATTGGTTTATAGAACCATGCCAGAGGACGAAGAAGAGGAAGGGGA
This sequence comes from Cucurbita ficifolia, assembly GCA_033971965.1. Lineage (NCBI taxonomy): Eukaryota > Viridiplantae > Streptophyta > Magnoliopsida > Cucurbitales > Cucurbitaceae > Cucurbita > Cucurbita ficifolia. The sequence continues at coordinate 5,508,206 of CM066962.1, read as the reverse complement.
AGAGGAAGACGAGGATGGAGGCGATCCCGTCGTAGAGAAATAGGACGAGGTGTGGCAGTAGAGGGCCCACCTCGAGAAAGATCAGAAACTGGGTCGGTAACAGTTACGCCGCCCCCAGTCTTACCACCAGTTGAACTACCACCTCTAGCGCCTCCACTACAAGTGGAGCCTCCACCACAAGTTGAACCTCCACCCCAGCCTGCTCTACCACCCCAAGCCGCACCTGAGGCTGCACTCCCAGTGGCTGGAGTAGATGCTAATACTAGGTTAATGTGTGACTCCATCCAAGCTTTAATTCAAACCTTGGTAACCACTCAGCAAGCCAATCTACAACAGGCCCAGGAACAGGCACAAGCATAGGCCCAAGCTCAGGCACTAGCATTGGCACAGGCACAGGCACAGGCCGATGCTCGAGCCAACGCCCTAGTAAACCCTCCACAACCTATTAGATGTTCAAACTGGATAGGGAATTTCAAGAGATATGACCCTCGATCATTCACTGGTTCCTTAGTAGACCCCATAGAAGCCCACATGTGGATTGCAGTGGTAGAAACCACCTTTGAGACTATGGAGTGCCCAGAGAACCAAAAGGTCGCCTGTGCAACATTCGTCCTACAAAAGAATGCAGAGATATGGTGGAGAGATAACAAAACCCTTCTTAACCCAGAAGGGGGACCTATGAACTGGGAACGGTTTAAGGAGGCATTCCTTAAAGAATATTATCCTAAGTCAGAGCGACTTAAAAGACATCAGGAGTTCGCCCACCTGGTACAGGGCGGACTCACAGTGGAGAAGTGCAACCGAGTGTTTAAGAGACTCAAGAGGTTTGCGCCGTCCATGGTGGACACTGAGGAAAAGATGACAGAGAAGTTTGTATTGGGTCTGGAACCAAGAATCCGCCGCATGCTGGAGGCGTTCAACCTCAAGACCTATGAGGAAGCCTTGAGAACTGCCAAGGCTTTAGAGAAACCAAAGGATGAGAAACGACGGGAGAAGCTTGTAGTAATTGGGCAGAAGCGTCCACATGAATCAGAAGGCTCTGATCGTCCGCCACCAGCACGTAGGCACCGTTCCAATAACAGACCCGCTTCTAGATGGAATGAGCGACACCCTCCTCGACGTACTGACAGGAACCCTAGGAACCAAGATGGGGCTAGAGGGAGGAGAGAGGAAGGGTGCACTATCTGTGGAAGACTACACGGGGGGAGGTGCATGGCTGGCAGCCGAGCGTGTTACAGATGTGGTCAAGAGGGGCACATCGCCGTGAACTGCACGGCCGGAAACGCGGAAGCACAAGTAAACCCGCCCAGAGTAGTAGAGCAAACGGAACAACTAGCACCACCGCGAGCTAAAGCTAGGGCCTACGCGTCAACAAGCAAGGATACTAGGAGGTCTGACGCCGTGGTGACAGGTACACTATTCATTTTAGGTAATTTCGCTTTTATCTTATTTGATTCGGTTCCACGCATTCCTTTATTTCTATGCCTTTTGTTGTACAAGCAGGGTTCAAATTAGAACCCTTATTGCATGAAATGTCTGTAAGCACCCCTGCGGGGTAGACTTAGTATCTAGGGATAGAGTAAAGGATGGCCAAGTAATCATAGGGAACCAAACTTTGAGCGTTGATCTGATGGTAGTAAACATGACGGATTTCGACGTCATACTAGGCATGGATTGGCTAGCCGAAAACCGAGCTAGTATAGACTGTCGTAAAAAGGAAGTAAAATTTTTACCACCGACAGGACCTACCTTTAAATTTAAAGGCACAAGTATCGGGATTACCCCCAAGGTAGTCTCGATGATGAAAGCAAAGAGGTTAGTCCAACAAGGCGGATGGGCTATCTTAGCATGTGTCGTAGACGTAATAGGAAAGGAAAAGACCCTAGAAAACGTGCCAATAGCAAATGAGTTCCTGGATGTATTTTCGGACGACTTACCTGGAATACCTCCTTCTCGAGCGGTCGACTTCATCATCGAACTCGAGCCGAGAACTGGGCCTATTTTCAAAGCACCCTATCGCATGACGCCAGCAGAGTTGAAGGAACTCAAGGCGCAATTGCAAGACTTACTAGATAAAGGGTTCATTCGACCTAGTGTGTCCCCTTAGGGTGCGCCAGTGTTGTTTGTTAAGAAGAAAGATGGATCGATGCGTCTGTGCATCGATTACAGAGAGCTAAATAAGAGAACCATAAAGAACAAATATCCTCTGCCTAGAATAGAAGACTTGTTTGATCAACTCAGAGAGGCAACTGTATTCTCCAAGATAGACCTTCGGTCTGGTTACCTCCAAATTAGGATCAATGAAAAAGACGTACCAAAAACAGCGTTTAGGACAAGGTACGGTCACTACGAGTTCATAGTGATGTCATTTGGCCTCACCAATGCCCCATCCGTGTTTATGGAGTTAATGAATCGGGTATTCAAGGAATGTCTAGACATGTTCGTGACCGTGTTCATTGATGACATCTTAATATACTCGAAAACAGACCTAGAACACGAGGAACACCTCCGAAAAGTCCTAACCACCCTAAGAGAGCACAAGTTGTATGCCAAGTTCTCCAAATGTGAATTTTGGTTAAGACAAGTCGCTTTCCTAGGACACGTGGTGTCAAAGGACGGAATATCTGTAGATCCCACTAAGGTCGAAGCGGTCACAAAGTGGGAACGCCCAACTACGGTAACGGAAGTAAGGAGTTTCCTAGGATTGGCGGGATACTATCGAAGGTTCGTGCAGGACTTTGCTAGAATAGCCTCGCCTTGAACAAAGCTAACAAAAAAAGGGGTACCATTTAGATGGAATGATGCTTGTGAGGCAAGTTTCCAAAACCTAAAAGAGAGATTTGTAACCGCCCCGGTACTCACAGTTTCCGAGAGCTCAGAAGGGTATGTGATTTATAGTGATGCCTCCATGAAAGGACTGGGATGTGTATTAATGCAACACGGTAAGGTTGTTGCATACGCGTCTCGTCAACTTAAGGAATACGAAAAGAACTACCCTACCCACGACCTAGAGTTGGCTGCTGTAGTGTTCGCGCTGAAAATCTGGCGACATTACCTATATGGAGAGAAAACTCAAATTTTTACCGACCACAAAAGTTTAAAATACTTCTTCACCCAGAAAGAGTTAAACATGAGGCAGAGAAGGTGGTTAGAGTTAGTGAAGGATTATGATGTAGATATCCAGTACCACCCTGGAAAAGCAAACGTGGTCGCAGATGCTTTGAGTAGAAAGACAGTCCACTCGTCGGCCCTCATTACGAGGGAAGTAGGGGTACAAAGAGAATTCGAGCAAGCCAACATAGTTGTAGCGATCGAGAGAGTCATAGCACAACTGGCCCGACTCACAATACAACCTACGCTTAGGCAGAGAATTATTACCTCCCAACGAGAGGATCCTAACCTACAGAAAGTCCTAGGACAGCTAGATGAAAGTCCAATAGATGGATTCTTGAAGTCCTCAGATGAAGGACTATTGTGTCAGGGACGCCTATGTGTTTCGACGATAGAGGATTTAAGGAAAGAGATACTGACGGAAGCTCACAACTCGCCATTTGCCATGCATCCAGGAGGTACTAAGATGTACCAAGATTTAAAACAACACTTTTGGTGGAAGAGCATGAAGAGGGATGTGGCCGAGTTTGTGAGCAAGTGCTTAGTTTGTCAACAAGTGAAAGCTCCTAGACAAAAGGCGGCGGGGTTGTTGCAACCCCTAAGCATACTAGAGTGAAAATGGGAAAACATAGCGATGGACTTCATAGTAGGATTACCTAAAACGCCCAAAGGCTATACAGTGATCTGGGTAGTTGTTGATAGGTTGACCAAGTCGGCACACTTCCTACCTGGGAAAGCTACATATACAGTTGACAATTGGGCACAACTGTATGTGAAAGAAATAGTAAGACTACATGGAGTCCCAGTGTCTATAGTGTTAGATCGGGATCCACGCTTTACGTCAGCGTTTTGGCGCGGACTTAAAAAAGAACTGGGTACCCGCCTCGACTTTAGTACCGCCTTCCACCCCCAAACAGATGACAAACGGAGCGTTTAAACCAAATTCTAGAGGACATATTACGCGCTTGCGTACTAGATTTTAAGGGAAGTTGGGATTCCAAACTCCACCTGATGGAATTCTCGTATAATAACAGCTTCCAAGTAACTATTGGAATGACACCGTTTGAGGCCCTGTACGGAAAATGGTGTAGGTCTCCACTATGTTGGGACGAAGTAGGCGAGAGAGAGTTAGTAGGACTCGAGCTGGTTCGACTCACCAATGAGGCTGTCAAGAAAATTCGAGCGAGGATGCGTACCGCTCAAAGTAGACAGAAAAGATACGCCGATGTAAGGCGTAGGAGCCTGGAGTTTGAGATAGGAGACCCAGTAGTGTCTTGAGGTTCAGACGTAAGGGCAAGTTAAGTCCTAAATTCATTGGCCATTCGAGATCCTGGAGCGAGTTGGTCCAATAGCGTATAAGTTAGCCCTACCTCCAGCCCTCTCAGGAGTACACGATGTATTTCACGTGTCGATGCTAAGAAAGTATATTACGGACCCTATCCACGTAATAGACTACGAACCCCTCCATCTCAATGAAGATCTGAGCTATTAGGAAAAACCAGTAAAAATCTTAGCTAGAGAAGTAAAAACCTTACGCAACAGGAACATTGCGTTCGTTAAGGTACTGTGGCGGAATCATCACAGCGAGGAAGCCACGTGGGAGCGTGAGGACGAAATAAGAGAAAAATACCCCGAGCTAGTACAAGAGTTTGAGACTTTTGAGGACAAAAGTTCTTTTTAGGGGTAGATAATGTAACGACCCAGAAAAACGAAAAAGAAAAAGAAAAAAAAAACTCAAGTCGCCGGAAAACTCGCAAGTTTTCCGGAGACCGCCGAGTTTCGCGGACTCCACGCGAAACGACAGCCACACCTCGCTCAGCCTTCAGCCCACGACTCCCAGAACCTATCAGAATGCCTGCAAAGAGAGAAAAGAAAGAAAAATACAAGAGAGAGAGAGATTCGGCTAAACGTCGGCGAGTTTTTCAATTTCTCCGACGAGTCCCAAACCACCAAAAAACCGACACCAAATGATCAGTTACCACCACGAAAAGGATCCCTAACGAAAGCACAATAACTAAAGGTACGTTTTGTGCCTTTTCGTAAGCGCCGTCGTCGGTAACCGAGGTCAAAAAATTGGGTTTTCCTAAACGTTCTTAGATCTATAGTTTTAGGAACTATTAGGCCGCAAAACTTCGAGTAAGGAAAGAAGGACGACAAACAAAGAGGAAAAGGAAGAAAGGGGGCCAAAATCGGCAACGGAAACTCCGCGGAAAGGAGAGAGAAAACGCACTGAAAAATCGGCCGAATTCGGGTAAGGAAGACGAGATCCACGGATCCGGGTCAACCCGAACCCAAAACCCGAGAGAGCCAGCCTGATTCTTTCCCTCGGCCTCTGCCTTCGGCCCAGCCCAACTACAGCGGCCCAAACCTCAAACCAACCCAGAAGCTACGGTTCAGTTGAACCAACCTGAGACCAGACTCACGGTCCAATCGAACCGCCCTGCAACCCAAACACTTTCTGTAACGGATCGGATAAAAAAAAAAGGAAATGATAATAATAACGGAGTCGTCGGCAGGACCGAAAACTCCAGCGAACGCTGTAGTTTTTGTTCGCACACAACCCACAAAGGGCGGCCGAAGTCTGGGTCGCCAAGGAAACTCGATCCTGACCTTCAGCCACCCCAAGACACTTGCAAAGAAGAAAAAAATAATTGAAAACGAAGAAGACAGAGAAAATCTGACGAAACTCCGGCGAGGCCAAACCCTACGAAATCGATGTCAAAACCTCCATTTTACGCAACAAAAGTAATCCCAGAGCTTTTTACACACATTAGGGGTAGATTTAGACGAGTCCTACACGTTGTACACCATCCGCAAGGGAGAGGAACGTCGAATTTCCAAACCCTCCCAGATCCAGGAGTGTGAGGCCTTTACGAACCAAACCAATACCAAAAATGGAATTAGGGGGAGAAAGAGACTCGAGAACGGAGGAAAAAAGGACGTCGAAACGACGTTAACGAGGAGAGAGAGAGGTCGCTGAAAAAATGCGGGCAACCGGGTGAAGAAGACGAAGTCCGACCCGATCTGAGTCCAACCACCATAAGCTAGTCCAACACCCGACGACTCCTGCGGCCTAGTCGCCTCAACCCAAACCCGTAAGCCCAGTTACGGCCTAACCCATCAGCCATGACCCGAGAGCAAAAACCTAACCGACCCGAGACCCGCAAGCCGAGTCTAATGCCCGACATGCACAGCCCAGCCCACCTACACGTTTCCTTCAGCCTAGGCCGGCTCGTCACCTGCAACGCAATCAAAAACCCACGAGGGACCCGAGACCGCTGCACACGCGTCGCCCTCTAGTTGTGCCACGTGGCACATTTGCAGCACGACACTCCTCGTTTCCGGCAGCTTAATCGGCTTAACGATGGCTAATTCGGCTTGGAAAACCTGTTTCCGACCTGTTTGTCACCGTTTCGACCCTCCCAGACTTAGCTTCGGTCCCGTTTAAGGTAAAATAGATCATTTTAAGGTCGTATTTCACAAATTTAAGTTGGAAATTGATTATGTTTGTGAAATACTACCGAAGGTGTCGAATGATCCAATAGGAACTAGCCACCAACGGAAGCGTAGAACGTTTACGAGGAGCTAGGAGCTTACGTTTATATTTTAGGGAGTACTTCGGCTAAGGCCTATCAGGTAAGTGGCTCACCTGTTGTGGGTTACGCGTTATTTTTTGTGTGTTGGCACGTGCCCGTGGATTCGCACGTGTCATTAAGTTGTATGCAAGATTGTTGTGCTTAAGTACGTAATCATGTGAACGTGAATGTATGCTATGTATTCTGTTTAGTCTGATGTGATATGTAATGCATGTGACGTTATGTTGTTCTTGAATGATTATGACATGATTGTATGGAATATTTGAATGTAAACAACATGAATTGTATGACATGAAATACGGTAAACTGCCTGGAAACATAACCCCGATTGAAATATGTATGATATGTAAATTGAAAATGAGAATGACATGTAAGCATGGAACGTGACGCGGGGGGGGGGGGGGGGGGGGGGGTGGGGTTATGTTCATTAATGATAAATGTAGAAGTAATGGGGACCTCATGCATTATGTGTGTTCATGCATCTAGGGGGATACCCCTATCCCATCACGAGGGTACGGACGCGTACATCCAATGGCAGGACAACAATCGTTATGCTTTGCATAGCGCTGCCGTGACGGTTACTAGTTCTAACGGGTTCCGGCATAAGAGGCTCCCAGAGTATGCCCACCGGATAAGGATAGTGGCCCAGCGGTGTGCGAACAAGCTGGTGAGCCCATACTCGCACGTCTGGGCTGTGTGTAGAGTATATGGTACACGTCCAAAGTTTACCCATTAAGACAGCACCGTAGGGAAAACGAAACGAAAGATAGGTCTCATCATTTCATTGCATGTGATTGTTGCATAACCTCGATAGGGGGTCACTTACTGAGTATTCTAGAAATACTCAAGCCTTGTGCCACTCTACTTTTTCAGATAAGGGCAAGGCACCCATGTGAGATCGACGGCGGCATCGTACACCCCGGGACCATGGCACATGCATAGGGTAGTTATTTTTCCACTTCGTAGTATAGGTTAGTATAGGTTGAATTCGGTTTGCGTCTTTAGTTTAGGCTAGTATAGGTTGAATTGTATTTGCATAATAAACCATAGGGTAGTATAAGACATTTATTCCAGTTTTGTTCTTTTTCCCTTCTTTTCCTTGTATTCGTTTTCTCTTTCACGAGGTAATAAAAGGCGAGTGTAAGTCGCATTTATGATCAGGGCACATTTAATGTAAATTCTGTATTTCAAGGTATAGTAATGACCTTAGATTAAATAGGTAAAATTTTAGGGTCGTTACACTTTCGGCCCAGCCCAGTAAGCCGAGGCCCAACATTGGTCTTGGCCCAGCAACCTTCTGTAGCCCGCGACCCGCGCTTCGATCTGACGCTACCGCACGACGTAGCTTGCTCTGCTGCTGCCATGTGTCACACAACGGCGCAGGCGGTCCCTCGGCTCGGCTCGGTGCAAACAGCTCGGGCTCCCTCTAGTGACGATCCGGCGGCTGTTCGGCTCGGCTCACCTGTTTTCAGGCCAGTTTCTACTATTTCGACCCTTCCGGACCTATTTTCAGCCCCGATTAAGGTATTCGAGGCCGTTTTAGAGTCGTATTTCACGTATTTTAAATTATTGGTAAATTAATTGTGAAATACTAACGGAAGGTGGCGAACGGTGTGATAGGAAACAACCCCGGCAACGTAGGAAGCAGCTCTCACGGAACGAGATCTTACGTTTAGCTAATTAGGGAGTACTTCGGCCAAGGCCAACCAAGTAAGTGGCCTTACTATAGGATAGTCTAAAGATTGTTTGAATTATGATGATGTATGAGTAAGACGTTGTGTTGTGATCTATGTTAAATGTACGTTATTTATGTTTCGATGCATGACGTACATGTTATATTTGATGCACTTAATGGCTTCTATGATGAGTATGATGTATGCATGACGATGTTATTAACATGATGATGTTTTCCATGTTGAACATGTCTTAATGTTGTTTGCCATATTGCATCATGTCGTTAGATCGACATAGGACACAACCCTAAGAGTATGAAAATGATATTAATGTAAATATCCACGAGCACGTGTTACATAGTGTAACCAAGAGATGAGATTAGAGGGTTGTGTTATAAGAGATGTATAATTGGACTTAGAGGGACCTCATGCATATTGTATGTTCATAAGCATAGGGCTACTTCCCATAGAGATGATGAGTGCGGACGTGCACCGTATGATGAGCGCGAATGCGCACAGATGCGAATGCACACAGATGAGGGTGTTCATGAGGTGCATGACACTATGGGGTTCCGCTGACCTCCGGACGTCGCTATAGATTAGCTTGACAAGAGGGTCTAGGGGGTGTGAGAGCGCCCTAGGGATTCACACTCGCACGTGTGAGTCGTGTGTAGGAAAGTACTACGCATCCAATTTGTCCGAGACTGGAGGCCACCCTTAAGATGATTAAAGATAGGTCCCTAATTCATGATTGCATGTGTTTGCATTAGCATGGCCCCTATAGTGGGGTCACTTACTGAGTATTTCTTTGAAATATTCAGGCCGTGTGCCATATTGTTTTCAGGTAAAGGCAAGGCGCCCATGTACGGTTGACGGCGGCATCGTGATCAAAGATTGTGGCGCGTGCTTAGGATAGTTGCATATTTGAAATTCCTAGTCTTGGTTAGGATAGGGTGCTTGCATTTCATTTATTTAAATTATTTAATTTGTAATTGTTTTATCTTATTTTGAACTCTAGTATGATGTTTGAAACACGTAAGTCCGGCAGTGTTTTCTAGTGTTTTAACGTATTCTGAAGTTTTAAATTTTTCCGCTAATAAAGACGAGCATTTTTAGAGTTATATTCTGCATTAGAGATGAGCATGAGACGTTAGTGGCGACTCTAGATATGTGGAAATTTAGGGTCATTACAAAATCAATGTCCTATAAAGTTTAAGGATTTGGCGAACCAAATGTTCTTAGAACAATCTTAATACGGACATCATTGTCATCTTTGACAACATACCATCATATATCAACATGGAGGTAGATTATGAGGATCACCAAAGGAAGACTCTAAATGGTGTTGTGAAAGCACTAAATCAATTTTATGCACTAAATCCTATGAGTTGCAAGTGTTACCTTGCATTTTCAATAGATCCATGAAAGGCGCTGGATGTCGTATAGGTTTGGTATAAGCTTCGTCGTGAAGACGTAGTAACTCAAGAAAGAAAAACAACTTTCGTGGATGATAGTTTTAAAGGAGAGGAGAAAGTGTAACACTCGATTCCCGATGAGAATTAGGATTTAAAGGAAAAAGAGAAAAAATGATGGGAAATCGTTCCAACCGGGAGATAAAGTTGGAATTTGGCCAAACTTCCTTCACAACAACCGCTTAGAATGATGAAGATATCAAGTTTGGATGTTTGATTTGCTCAAATTATCAAGAAACGATAAAGGTAGAGCGGTAAGAATTTTAGGTTCTTGTTCTCGATTTTTCCTTAGATATGCAATTTTTTCTTGGATTTAGGTTCTAAATTTTAATACGTTGCTCTTGGAGGAATTTCACATAGGTTTCGTGAAGTAAGGTAGAGTTGAATCTGATCAAAAGTAAACGTTCCAATGTGCGTCAAAAACAGTGAGACTTGCATATTTTGATCGACTTTGGACATGTTTATTTCATACTATAATTGAATATAAATTACGAGGAAAATGTCTTTGCAAAGGTGAATTAAAACTCTAAAATTTTGGTGAAGAATTAAGTTGATTCAAGTTACTTAGAGAAAGTTATGAAAATTCAAAAGAAATAGAAAAAAATAAAAAAATTGATTGAAAATTTTGGAAAAATGCGCAGGGGAAGTGGGTGGAGACACGCGTTAGATAGCAAGCGCATCAAGCTATGCACATTTCACTTGTCAAGGGACGAGAGGAGAAAAGCGTTCAATGTATAGCGGAGACAGGAGTCACAAATTCGACCTAACTTGCACGTCCATATCCAACACAAAGCTCTCGCTCATGCTTCAACCCAGTTCAGCACCTGCGACCCAATTCGTTTGCCGATTCGCAAAGTTTAGTCTACATGCACAACTTGTCGAGACGTCTTAAATCACATAAATTCCTACACTGTCGAGGATTTAATGCACGTCATTGTATTTAAACTGTCCAATCAGCACGTGCCACACGTCATACAATTGGCATGACTCTCATATCCTAGGTGCATGGTACTCGTACGCAAAGGTCGCACATGGTGTACCCCCTTACTCGCACCTATGGGCACGTGTAGGGTAGATTTTGTTTCGTTTTACCTATGTTTGTTGGTTTTTCATCTAAATTTATGTACTAACCCTAATTTTGCAAGAATTAAGACTTAGGAGAGAATTTCATATATTTTGGAGCTCCTACATGTGGAAATGCTAGCTCAAACGAGACATGCGCATATGTGTAAGTAGCCACATAAACTTTATGCTAGTGATACTTGTAGGGATCGGTAGAACGTGCTAGCATACAAACATATCATACTTTAGGTGGTTAGAATATGCATGTTTATGTTGGGTTTTATGTTCTAAAACTCATAGTTTGTAAATAAAAACATATTCTATTTTCAATAAAGTTATTATTGATGTTTATTCAGTAAAGATTGTTATTGAATAAAGTGAATTTTACGATCATTAATCTAAATCCAATAAATTAAGAATACTCTGGCTATAGTATGATTACTTGAACTATATGTAGAGACATAAGAGTGGATCAAGTTCAAGTATATAGTCAAAATGATCTATAGTACAGGGATAAGGCTTAGTACCTTATCTTGGGGACACTATGGATGCGGCCCACTTTTGTATATGATATAAACAATGTGATCACTAAATTGTACATGTGGAGACATGTGAGTGGGGGCGTCCTATGCAATGAATATTGCATAAGATCGGACCATGAAGAAAACCACTCTCACTTTATAATGTCGTTTACTGTTGAGACTGATTTTTTCATTCGATGACCTAGGTAACTCGATCTTAATCCTGAGCTAACTATGAACTCCTGTTTATCCGAAATTATCCTTAGATTTGCATAGGTGAGAGTGGCCCGAGTTCGCCGACTCAATAAGCCTCCCATTTCAGGGGTAAGACTGGGTGAATAGCTGGGGACATAGGGTGTAAGATGGAATTCACTCCTGCCCGCTTTTAGGGATAGTAGAGAGGTTGTTCCCTTAAGTACTGACTCCAAGTCTTGAACAAGGAGCCCCACCCTCTCATTGGCCCGAGAGGAATTCGATTTGGTGGTTGGACCACAAACCAATTGTTCATTAGAGGATCAGTGGGACTTAAGGAACAAGAAGTAACTTTAGGGGTAAAACGGTAAATTGACCCAGCTCTAGTTACGAACAACCTATGAAGGATCGACTTACTAATCATAGTTATATCAAATGGACAGAAATATATCTATAGTGAGGGGAGTGCAACTACTAGGCTATAGTGGAGTGTCCTAGTAGTTAACGAATGTAGGTTAACAAGGGTAATGAGTTTAGCCGATTAATCTCGGATCGTTGGAGCCCATGATCTGTAGGTTCATTAGGTCCCTCTATTGGCTCATATCGGACTAAACCTTAGAACGTTGTGACGAGTGAGTTCGAAGTGTTCGAATTCATATTAGGGAATATACGCTAAATATATACGATATATTTAACCGCATTTTGTTTTAATTATGAATTAAACAAAAAGAGAGAATTGGAGATATTTAAATAAGATTTAAATATTTTAATTACGAATAGGGATTCATAATCGATATGTGCCGGAATTGAATGTGATTGCCATTTGAATTAATATTAAATATTAAATAAATAGTTTAATTAATCATTTAATATTACTTTAATTTGAAATTAATTATTCAAATTAATTGTTGAATTAAAATGAAGAAAGTCAAAATGTTGGCTTCACTTAAGGGAAAAATCCATGTTTGAATTAGTGGAATTTTGAGGTGTCAAAATTTGGTTTAATCAAACTTGCATGCTTCTAAATAAACCCCACAAATTTGAGTGGAATTTTGAGTGTCAAAATTTGGTTAACTTAAAACTTGCATGCTTCCCCATAATCCCAAACATTTGAGTGGAATTTTGAGTGTCAAAATTTGGTGATCTCAAATTTGCATGAACATGCAAATATGACTCTATAAATAGAGTGATCAAGGTACATGAAAGCTATCCTTGGAAAAAATTTCAGAAAATGTCTCAAAACTCTCTCTTTACATCTACTAAATTCCTATCAAGTTTCGTCACTCACCGAATTCCACAATCTCGCTCTAAGGCCGGAGAATAGTAGGGAAGACACTAGTGGTGGTTCGAAACCGGTTCGTGAGGAAAATGGAATTTGAACTACAAAAGGTTTGTATTCAAACTCATTGAGTTTTAATGCTTTTGAACATACTAGCTAATTAAATTATAATTAATGTACTTAGAGTGCCTAAGATCCAAATCGCTTCCGCATGTGTTATAGTAACACCATCAAATGGTATCAGAGCAAGTTTTAGGCACTTTATTTACCTTAATTTGAGCATGGTGGGTACCATTTCATGAATGAAATTTTGTGGTTGCTAAAGTAGATGTTTTTGGTTTTGGCATTTTTTTCTATGCTTCCATTTAATACAATTATTGTAATAAGCCTAATGTGTATGGGCTTTAATGAGTGAAGAAAGGTCTGTATTTTTTATGGAGTCATTAGAGTCCATGTTAGGTTGTAATTGATCGAAAATGGAAGAGATAGCAAGCTGAACCGAAGAATAAGGTGGAAGAGGCGGTTCGGGTGTTTCTTTCTTCCGTTGGGGTCCGGTTCAACGTTTTAAGGGTTGGTTCGCCCAGTTCGTGATCTTCGGGAGCGGTTCAAGTTATTTTAATTATTAATGTAATAATTTAGTTAATTGATTGCTTTAAAATGCCAAAACCAATCCACTTTAGTGTGTTTAATTAATTATGCCTTATGAATGTATGTTTTAATTAAATAGAAAATGTATATGCATAAAGTATGTCATATAGGTTTAAAATCCCACCATAGACTAAGCATGTTTCATGCATTCCAAGTATGTTATAAGTGTTATAATGTATAGTATGCATGTTTAGGGTTCCATGAGTGATAGATATAAATTGTTATATTATTGCATGGAATGGATGATTATATAATTGTTATATAAAGCATGTTAGATGCATGTTATAGGTTATTTTCAACGTCATAAAACGAGATAGACGTTAAAATCTATAACAAAGATAAATGCATGCTCAGTTAAGGTTAACAACCAAGCACGATCAATTTTAATAGTTAAAATAGGTCGATATCTTGTAAAACTGCGGTTACAAGAAAGCTCACCTGACACGATCTTGTCTAAGGCTGGAGGTACTTAAGTTGACGGTTTACGGAACACCTGCTACCTGGAGATCGGGCCAGTACTTGAGCTTAGTTAGCCCAGTTTTATGAGCATGCTGTGTGATGTAACGATTTCTTTTTTAAATTAAAAATCACCTAGACATCATTGGTAAAAATCCAGTATAAATGTTATACTTGGAAAAATCACCTAGACTTAGGTTATATTTAATTAGCCGAAATATAGCTAAGTAATAAGTATCCCCAACTGTCTAAAATACTTAGTGGGAAGAAAAAGGTATATGAGATACATTGTTTTCTTTTTACACTCTCTGGAAAATTCACACCGTGAGATTCATGCTTGGCCTCGTGTCGCTCTGGGAGCGGCCTCCATTCGGAAGGTATTTGCATGAGTCAATAACAAGGTGAATAGAGAAAGTATTTATAGTAAGTGGGAGAAGGAAGTATATCAACACATCCTATGGTCTCCACCACTAGGTTTCACCGTGACATTCCCATGTTCCGCCTGCATGTTGCCCTAGAGCAACTACCCATTCGGAGGGTCGTAACATGGGAGTCGGAACAATGCAAACTCCAGAAATGGATAGGATTTCTTAGGTCCATTCCCAACTTTGGCTTTTTCATTCGATAGCATTGTTGGGGCCGATCTCTGAGGTCTGAAAATGGCGGGTCACACTTACGAAGAATTACTAAGAGTTAGTATATTCTTGACCAAAGTGGCGATAACTAAAACACTATAGGAATAAGAGTTATTATGGGATTAGTGTTTAAGTCAAGAATGTCGTGGTTTAGTGAAGGAGTGATTGACTGCCCCTCGGTAGCAATTGCTCTAACTCACTAAAGTATCGTTGCAAATTAATAATTTTTGGGTACATTATTAAATTTGCTAAACCTGATTGGATTAAAAAGGATTAAGTCAATTCACTAATAGAATTTGTTTTAAATCTCAGCTTGTCAAGCTCAATAGTACAATTACTCGCTTCTGAGGAATTAAACGACGACAATTACGTCGTAACAAGGCAATCAAACCTAAACACAATACTTGTAAATGATGATTTGAGGTTTGTTTTAACTGAGGAATGTCCCCTAAACCCCGACTCAAATGCAAACCGAACAGTTTGGGATGCATATGACAAAAAGGGTAAGGGGAAAGACTAGATTCCTACTGACCGCAAGCGCAAGGTTCAAAATGCAGATAATGGAAAAAGTTTCCATTGCAATGAAAACGGGCACAGGAAAAGTGACTGCCCAAAATACCTTGTAGAGAAGAAAGCTGAAAAGGCACAACAAAGTAAATATGATTTACTAGTTGTAGAAATATGTTTATAGTAGAGTATGATCACTCAACCTGGATACTAGATTCAGGGGCCACTAATCATATTTGTTCTTTTTTTCAGGAAACTAGTTCCTGGAGAATGCTTGCGGAAGGCGAGATAACACTCAGGGTTGGAACAGGAGAAGTTGTCTCAGCAAGATCAGTAGGAAATTTAAAGTTGTTTTTTGAAGATAGATTCATTATATTAGATAATGTACTTTTTATTCCTGGAATAAAAAGAAATCTAATATCTATCTCTTGTTTATTAGAACAATTGTATAAAGTATCTTTTGAAATCAATGAAGTGTTCATTTGCAAAAGAGGTATTCATATTTGTTCTGCAAAACTAGAAAACCACTTATATATGTTAAAACCGAGCGAAACAAAGCTATTTTAAATACAGTGATGTTTAAAACAGCTGAAACTCAAAATAAATGACAAAAGATTTCTCCTAATACCTATCTTTGGCACTTAAGACTAGGCCACATTAATCTCAATAGGATTGAGAGATTGGTTAAAAGAGGACTTCTAAATCAGTTAGAAGACAGCTCTTTACCTCCATGTGAGTCTTGTCTTGAGGGTAAAATGACTAAACGACCGTTTTCCGAAAAAGGTTATAGAGCCAAAGAAACCTTAGAACTCGTGCATACAGATCTCTGTGGTCCAATGAATGTCAAAGCACGAGGAGGGTATGAATATTTCATCAGTTTTATATGAATATTTCATCAGTTTTATTAATGATTATTCAAGGTATGGCTATCTTTACCTAATGCATCACAAGTCTAAAACTCTTGAAATGTTCAGAGAGTATAAGACTGAGGATGAGAATCTATTAGGTAAAACTATTAAAACACTTCGATCAAATCAAGGTGGAGAGTATATGGACTTAACATTTCAAGACTATATGATAAAACATGGAATAACGTCTCAACTCTCAGCCCCTGGTATGCCTCAACAGAACGGTGTATCAGAAAGGAGAAATAGAACTCTGTTAGACATGGTTCGGTCTATGATGAGTTTTGCTCAATTACCTGATTCGTTTTGGGGATATGCAGTGGAGACTGCTGCATAAATTTTGAACATGGTTCCTTCTAAGAGTGTTTCAGAAACACCTTATGAGTTATGGAGAGGGCATAAAGGTAGTTTACGTCACTTCAGGATTTGGGGATGCCCAGCACATGTGTTGGTGCAAAACCCCAAGAAATTAGAACGTCGTTCAAAATTATGCATATTCGTAGGATACCCCAAAGAGACGAAAGGTGGTCTGTTTTATGACCCTCAAGAAAACAGAGTGTTTGTATCAACAAACGCTACATTCTTAGAGGAAGACCACGTAAGAAATCATCAACCTCGCAGCAAACTACTATTGAGTGTGATTTCTAAAGAAGCTACTGATAAAACAAAAAGAGTTGTTGATAAGGCTGGTCCTTCAACAAGAGTTGTTGATGGAGCTGGCACTTCTAGTCAATCACATCCTTCTCAAGAGTTGAGAATGCCTCGACGTAGTGGAAGGGTTATAATTCAACCCGATCGTTATTTGGGTTTGGCAGAAACACAGGTCATCATACCTGATGATGACGTTGAGGATCCATTGACCTATAAACAAGCAATGAATGATGAAGATAGAGATCAGTGGATCAAAGCCATGAATCTTGAAATGGAGTCAATGTACTTCAATTCAGTTTGGGAACTTGTAGATCAACCAGATGGGGTAAAACCTATTGGTTGCAAATGGATCTACAAGAGCAAACGAGACCAAGCCGG
Organism: Cucurbita ficifolia; assembly: GCA_033971965.1. Lineage (NCBI taxonomy): Eukaryota > Viridiplantae > Streptophyta > Magnoliopsida > Cucurbitales > Cucurbitaceae > Cucurbita > Cucurbita ficifolia. The sequence continues at coordinate 5,491,120 of CM066962.1, read as the reverse complement.
TAAGGTACAGACCTTTAAAGCTCGACTTGTAGCAAAGGGTTATACCCAAAGAGAGGGGGTGGACTATGAAGAAACCTTCTCTCCTGTTGCTATGTTTAAATCGATTAGAATACTCTTGTCCATTGCCACATTTTATGATTACGAAATTTGGCAAATGGATGTTAAGACAGCCTTTCTAAACGACAATCTTGAGGAGAGTATCTATATGGCTCAACTAGAGGGGTTCATTGAACAGGATCACGAGCAAAAGGTTTGCAAGCTTAAAAGATCCATTTATGGGTTGAAGCAAGCATCTCGATCTTAGAATATAAGGTTTGATACTGCGATCAAATCTTATGGCTTTAAACAAAATGTTGACGAACCTTGTGTTTACAAGAAGATAGTAAACTCTACAGTAGTTTTCCTGGTGTTGTACGTTGACGATATCCTACTCATTGGGAATGATGTGGGATTTCTGACTGACATTACGCATTGACTAGCGACACAATTCCAAATGAAAGATTTGGGAAAGGCTCAGTTTGTTCTTGGAATCCAAATTGTTCGGAATTGCAAGAACAAAACACTAGCATTGTCTCAGGCATCGTACATCGATAAAATGTTGGTTCGATATAAGATGTAGGACTCCAAGAAAGAATTATTATCTTTCAGGCATGGAGTTCATTTGTCGAAGGAACAAAGTCCTAAGGCACCTCAAGAAGTTGAGGATATGAGACATATTCCATATGCATCAGCAGTCGGTAGTCTGATGTATGCCATGTTGTGTACCCAACCCGACATATGCTATGCTGTGGGAATTGTCAGCAAGTATCAGTCCAATCCGGGACATGCTCATTGGACTGCCGTTAAAAATATCCTCAAGTATCTTAGGAGAACGAGGGACTATATGCTAATGTATGGCACTAAGGATCTGATCCTTACAGGGTACACTGACTTAGATTTTCAGATCGATATCGATTCGAGGAAATCGACATCGGGATCTGTTTTCACTCTGTACGGAGGAGCAATAATATGGAGAAGCATAAAGAAAGGTTGCATTGCTGATTCCACCATGGAAGCTTAGTATGTTGCTGCTTGTGAAGCAGCGAAAGAATTTGTATGGCTTAGGAAGTTCTTAACTGATTTGGAAGTCGTTCCAAATATGCATCTGCCTATCACTCTTTATTGTGATAACAGTGGAGCAGTTGCAAATTCTAAAGAACCAAGAAGCCATAAGCGAGGAAAACATATTGAGCGCAAATATCATCTCATAAGGGAGATTGTGCAACGAGGAGATGTGATCGTCACACAGATAGCTTTAGAGCACAACATTGCTGATCCATTTACAAAGCCCCTCACGGCTAAAGTGTTTGAAGGGCACCTAGTGAGTCTAGGACTACGAGTTATGTAATCTAGGGCAAGTGGGAGAAAATGCATGGGTATGTGATGCCCTAGTTCATTGTATTTATGTCTTTCTCTCTACTCAACATTATAAAACCCCACTAGAGTTTTAGTCCAAGTGAGAGTTTGTTGGGTTTTATGTTCTAAAACTCATAGTTTGTAAATAAAAACATATTCTATTTTCAATAAAGTTATTATTGATGTTTATTCAGTAAAGATTGTTATTGAATAAAGTGAATTTTACGATCATTAATCTAAATCCAATAAACTAAGAATACTCTGGCTATAGTATGATTACTTGAACTATATGTAGAGACATAAGAGTGGATCAAGTTCAAGTATATAGTCAAAATGATCTATAGTACAGGGATAAGGCTGAGTACCTTATCCTGGGGACACTATGGATGCGGCCCACTTTTGTATATGATATAAACAATGTGATCACTAAATTATACATGTGGAGACATGTGAGTGGGGGCGTCCTATGCAATGAATATTGCATAAGATCGAACCATGAAGAAAACCACTCTCACTTTATAGTGCCGTTTACTGTTGAGACTAATTTTTTCATTCCATGACCTAGGTAACTCGATCTTAATCCTGAGCTAACTATGAACTCCTGTTTATTCGAAATTATCCTTAGATTTTCATGGGTGAGAGTGGCCCGAGTTCGCCGACTCAATAAGCCTCCCATTTCAAGGGTAAGACTGGGTGAATAGCTGGAGACATAGGGTGTAAGATGGAATTCACTCCTGCCCGCTTTTAGGGATAGTAGAGAGGTTGTTCCCTTAAGTACTGACTCCAGGTCTTGAACAAGGGGCCCCACCCTCTCATTGGCTCGAGAGGTATTCGGTTTGGTGGTTGGACCACAAACCAATTGTTCATTAGAGGATCAGTGGGACTTAAGGAACAAGAAGTAACTTTAGGGGTAAAACGGTAAATTGACCCAGCTCTAGTTACGAACAACCTGTGAAGGATCGACTTAATAATCATGGTTATATCAAATGGATAGAAATATATCTATAGTGAGGGGAGTGCAACTACTAGGCTATAGTGGAGTGTCCTAGTAGTTAACGAATGTTGGTTAACAAGGTTAATGAGTTTAGTCGGTTAATCTCGTATCGTTGGAGCCCATGATCTGTAGGTCCATTAGGTCTCTCTGCTAGCTCATATCGGACTAAACCTTAGAACAGTGTGACGAGTGAATTCAAATTCAAATTAGGGAATACACGCTAAATATATATGATATATTTAACCGCATTTTGTTTTAATTATGAATTAAACAAAAAGAGAGAATTGGAGATATTTAAATAAGATTTAAATATTTTAATTATGAATGGGAATTCATAATCAATATGTGCCCGAATTGAATGGGATTGGCATTTGAATTAATATTTTTAATTTGAAATTAATTATTCAAATTAATGGTTGAATTAAAATGAAGAAAGTCAAAATGTTGACTTCACTTAAGGAAAAAATCTAGGTTTGAAAATTTTGAGGTGTCAAAATTTGGTTAACTTAAACTTGCATGCTTGCCACATAATCCCAAACATTTGAGTGGAATTTTGAGTGTCAAAATTTGGTGATCTCAAATTAATGCAAATATGACTCTATAAATAGAGTGATAAGGCACATGGAAGCTATCCTAAAAATTTTTTAGAAAATCTCTCAAAACTCTCTCTCTACATCTACTAAATTCCTATCAAGTTTCGTCACTCACAGGATTCCACAATCTCGCTCTAAGGCCGGAGAATAGTAGGGAAGACACTAGTGGTGGTTCGAAACCGGTTCGTGAGGAAAAAGGAATTTGAACTACAAAAGGTTAGTATTCAAACTCATTGAGTTTTAATGCTTTTGAACATGCTAGCTAATCAAATTATAATTAATGTACTTAGAGTGCCTAAGATCCAAATCGCTTCCGCATGTGTTAGAGTAACACCATCAGTTTAGAACTCAAATTGGCCATTTTGGATAAGTGAACAATGTATGTTTGAAAATTACTAAAATGCTCCTAAGATGGAAATTTAAGTTGCATGCCTAATTTTTTTTATGCTTTCTGTTGCCTAATTTTTTTTATGCTTTCTGTTGTGCTAAAATGAAGGATGCAATATTGTGATATGCGCTCCAGGGCGATTGATGGATGTTATCTCCCGTTGAACTTGCTTGATTATATGATTTATGATTTTTGTGCATTGGGTGATCAATAACGCTAAGAATATCTCCCTAATAAATGTATGAATGAATAGGTTATGTTTTTCGTGCTTTAGGTAATCGACATAAATATCTCTCTAGCAAAACAGGCATGAGCGAATCATGCTAAGTTAAGGGTGCAAGAGCTAGAACAGTTTATACTTTAGATACTTTTTATGAAGTCAACTAAATATCGTAAGTAAATTACTCTCAATTGTTCAAGGTCAATATGTTATCAGTAGACTAAGCACTCTAGGATCGTGAGCCATGATCAGAGATCTAGACTTGAGAGTACCCAGAGATTGGATTAGTCCTGAGGAGCTAATCCCGAGCATCCTGAAAACACAAGATGAGGACTAAACCACCTAGATGTCCAAAATACCTAGTAAACCTCCACGACATCTAAGTATGATTAAGAAAACTTAATGGAACCCAAGACCACTTGAGTTATTATTGAGTGTAGGGTCGTGTCGAGGCTAAGGTCGCATTTCCTTAAATCGGTCTCGAAGAGAGACTTGGGACTACATGGGTAGTTAGCTTTAAACAAGTACTCATCTTGAGTGTAGAAATGGGTTAAGGTTGAATCCTCGATCCCATAAACTAGTCTTGAAGGAGAATGTGGACTACAGAGGTAGATGGCCCAGGGTGAGTGCACCTATTGAGTGTAGCAATGGGACAAGGGCAGAGGCTGTAATTTCGTAAATGGGTTAAGGATTAGTGTATCAATTGAGTAAAATACGGATTTAGACCGATGCTGCTAATTCTGTAAACCGGTCCTAAAGAGGAACTAGGAACTACACAAGTAGTTATCAAAAGACAAATGTTTCTATTGAGTGTAGAAATAGGACAATGTTGACCCTGTAATCCAATAATATTATAATCCTAACTATTTCTTTTTTTCATTTAGGTTGTTGTTCGGTCGTGACTGGCTGTTGAATTGTTATATAACATAAAATTAAGAAATCAAAATGAAGATTTGTTTCTGGCTTCAACCCAAATTGATCCAAGGATGTTACCTTTACACTATCCAACAAAGTAATATTTTAGTTTGTGTGTGTATTTTTTTGTATTTATTATATTTTTTATTTTATTTTGTAAAAGAACACTTAATTTATGATGGTAGGTCGTACCCAAAATAAAAATTAATTCGATGGACAGTGATGACCTGAATTCAATACTTCGACGCGATAGTGATGCCTTGGATTCAATGCTTTGACAACATCCCATAGTAGGTGTTGTAGGAGCTACAACAAAATTCGTAAGTTTTGAAAATGTAAGTATAAATATCCATATGAAAATTTTAAATTACGAATTTTTTTTTTTCAAAAAATTTCTATGATTGCTAAAGTAATTTATTCAATTGTGTTATGTAATTTTAACTCACATTTTATGTTGTTTAAATGTTATAGAAAATGTATTACAATCCTAAAGATGACAATGACCGGTTAAATCTCCCTTACATGCCGTGTTACTCGTTGGATTTGGCAAGGAGGACAACCGGATAACGTATTGAATTCTAAAAAACTCATGGGGAGAACGTTGGAAAAACAAAGATTATGCAAAAATCAGTCAAAACATTGTCTATACAAGCGAAGGTCCGTAGCATTTGCTCGAAAGATTATCTTACCCAATCATTAAAGGTCAAAATGAGTGATAATTTTTATAAGAATAACCAAAAATTATTTGTGTATTATGTTGATATGTGCTGAAAAAGTTAAAATCGCACGATTACACGTATTGACATACATACAAATTCTTACTTGTACAAGAATGATAACATTCTTTACCCAAACATTAAAGTGCAAACATAGTTCCATATATTAATAATACTCATAAACATAGTTATACGTGAAATTAAGGAAACAATAAAGAGCAAAAAAAAAAAAAAAGTTCATAAATATAATATGTACTAAAAAAGATGTAGCAACGTGCTCAATAGAAGTGTTTTGGTCTGTATAAATATACCTCTTTAATATAACCAATCTCGAGTAACACCTTAGTTTCGAAAGTTGTTGGAAACTTTGTTCCAATTTGTTTGGCATTAAAAGTGATGAAATGCAAGATACCACAACGTGTTGTTTAGCCTTCACAATTTTCACAAACTCAAAATTTGTACCCTAACCATAATAAGAAGACATTTGATAAGAGGTTAGAAAGGTTATTCATAAAAGTAAACGTAGAGTAGAGAAGGTGAAGTAAAACATACATATATTTTCCATGTTTTATTGACTAATAGCTTTCTCCCCAGTCTGGAAGTTCTAGTTCGAGGAGATATTGCTCATAAATAGTTATAATGAGAACAATAACATAGGTGTTGGGAAAAGTAGTGTTTTCAATTATGATGTTATGGTTATGTTCAAATTATGATTTTAGTGATGATGTTTTAAGAGTTAAATTCCGCCCAAGAGTATATACTAGGATGACGGTAGTGACTTTAGGTAGCAGAAATCTAGAGTCATTACATGATCCGTTAAATTCCGCCCAAGAGTATATACCTACACATATATGTATCATACATACATGTACATAGTTTTTGTTTTCATCTCCTAAATTTTGAATTTTGTAAACGGACATTAATTCCTTTAAAATGATAATCTGAATTCAATGTTTCGACATGATAGTGATGTTTTGGATTCAGTCGTCATTTCAGATGAAAATGTTTATATGATTGTAAGTCGTGCCAAAAATGAAAATTAATTCCTTTAAAATGATAGTTCAATGTTTCGACACGATAATGATGCCCTAGATTAAGTGCTTTAACGTCATCCCAAATGAAAATGTAAGTATCAAGTACTCAGATGAAAAATTTAAATTACAAATATTTTTTTTATCAAAAAATTGCAATCAATGATGCCAAGTAATTTATTTTTTATAATCTTAACTAATATTTTATGTTATTTAAATGTCGTAGAAAATGTATTACAGTCCTAACGATGTCAATAGGCTCTTTTACATGCAGTGTTGCTCGTTAGATTTGAAAAGGAGGACAACGGTACAACAAAATTTGGATTCTAAAAAACTATGGGAGAACGTTAGAAAGGTTATGCAAAAATTAGTCAAAACATTGTGAAGATCTGAAACATTTTATAGAAAAATTATCTTACCGATCATTGAAGTTCAAAATAAGTGATACCTTGAGAATAACCAACAAGGTAAAAATGAATGATAACTGTTAAAAATTACATACATATTCTATACATATTCTTACTCAACTCAAGGATCCTTCCGGTGATAACATTCTTGGTGTAATCCTTCAAATTTAAACATTCTTTACACAAACATTAAAGCACAAACATAGTTCCTAATCATCATAAACATGATTCCATATGAAATTAAAGATAATATGTAATAAAAAGATGTGTAACATGCTCAACAAAAGTGTTTTAGTCGACATAAATTTCATGTTGTATTAACTAATAGGCACAGTCTCCAAAGTTTTTGTTTGAGTAGATATTGCTCAGAAATAGGTATTGAGAGAATGGATACATCAAAGCTTTGTAAAGGGATATGAAAGAATGGAAAAGAATATGTAACTCTTTGTCAAGGCTTAATAGTATCGGCTTATCTCTTCACTCTTTCTCTCAAGCACACGATCTTCAAATTAAATTCTATTTCATTATTTATTTATTTATATATATATATATATATAAAATCATGTATGTATATATATTTATACATATATTATAAACAAATAAATTTACTCTCTTTTTCTTAAATTTTGAATTAATCGAAATTTTTATATTTTTTACGTACATATATATACATATGTACATACCTTTTTTGAATTATATTAATTAGGACGAACCAAGAGAAAGTATTATACATATGTACATACCTTTTGTGAATTGTATTAACACACAAACCAAGAGAAAGTAAATTCTAAAATTTATTTGAAAAAAATAATAAGTTAAATTACTATAAATAGTTCTTTTTTTTAATTTTAAAAAGTAAACTCTATATTTAATGAGAATCATAAATTTACTTTATATATTGTTTTGTTATATTAAATATTGGTTCGGGTAAAAAGAAAATTTTGAATTCAAATATTTAAAAGAATCAAATAACAAAAAGTTTTATTATATTCCGTAAACAATATAATATAAATTTTTTTCTTTTCAAAACACCTCGTCTTATTATAAATACTTTTAAAAGAAAAAATGCACAATTTTCAAAGATAATATTGTTTAATTTATTTTAAAATGATATTCTTATATTAACCTAATAAAAATAGAAAAATTGTCTTAATAATTTACCAATCTCTAAGAAAATAAAATAAACTTTTTTTTGCTTGAAATAAATTTTCATTTTGATTTCTAATTTTATATTATATAATAATTCAACGCTAGCAGCCACTTTTTAATAACAATCTAAAAAATAATTAGGATTATAATGTTATAAATATATTTTTTTTAAGTGAAGGATAAATATGGTATGATCTAGCCACAAAATTTTCAATCTCAACCATAAAAAATCAATAAAAAAAAACATCGTCTATCTATTAAATAAAATATTAGTTGGTCTAAAAAAAATATTTTAAAATTTTTAAAAGTTTCCATATATTTTAAACTTCAAAAAATAAAAAATAAATATAGTTTTAAATGTAAAAAAAGTTAACTAAATTATTTCAAAAATACTTTAAAAATATCTTTTCAGCAATTATTTTATAATTTTTTTTATTACAAATTAAATAAATATTTTATTGAAATAAAATAAAAAGAGATAACCACCGTAAAGAATAAAGGTAACGACCCTACATTTCTACCGTTACTAACGTCTACTACTTAGCTCATATGCAGAATATACTCTTTAAAACGACATCATAAATAGTATAAATTTCGAACAAATTTAAAACATCTTCAACTTAAAAAAAAAATGTCATGGTTTTACGTGTTCTAACATATAATACTGAAAAAAAAAATGGAAAACAAATACAAAATAAATTAAAAGTAACTTGAAATGCAAGACAACCTATTCTAACCTATGACTAGAAATTTAAACATGTGACTACCCTATGCACATGTCATGATCTCTACTTGCGATGCCACTACATCCGTACATGGACACCTTGCCTTTACCCAAAAAATACTCAGTATATGGACACCTTGCCTTTACCCAAAAAATACTCAGTATATGGACACCTTGCCTTTACCCAAAAAATACTCAGTATAGGGGCCATGTTAAATGCAATCACATGCATGCTCTAGGGACCTATCTCTATCTCATACTAGGGGTGGCCTCTAGTCCGAACTACTATGGATGTGTAGTACTTCCCTACACACAGCCCACACGTACGAGTGTGAATTCTCAGGCGGCTCGCACACCCTTCGACCCTCTCTGGTCAAGCTAGCTGTTTGTAGCGACGTCTAGAGGTTAGCGGAACCCCTGGTGTCATGCTCCCCATGAACACCTTCATCATCATACTGTGCGCGCCCGCACTCATCATTTCAAGGGGAAGTATCCTATACTTATGTACATACAACAGGCATGAGGTCCCTCTAGTTCTCATCTTAACATCTCTTCTGACACAACCCTAGTCTCATCTCTTTGTTACGTTAAGTAACATATGCTCGTTAGATATTTATATTAATAGAATTTTCATGCACCTAGGGTTGTGTCCTAGGTCGATCTATCGACATGATGCAATATGGCACTCATCATCATATAACATGCTTAATATGGAAAACATCAACATATTAAGATAAACGTCATGCAAACACATCATACTCATCATATCGTCATTAAGTGTGTCAAGTACGTCATACATCAAAATATATAAACTACGTACATCGTGATGCATCATAACTCATACATCATCATATAACTAGTATACGACATCATATTATACCGCGCATACATCGTAAACATAAATATCGCATGCATCATCGTACATCATCTCAAACAATCATAAATTGTAACTCATACAATTTCTAGCCTATTCTATAGTAAAACCACTTACTTGGTTTGTCTTGGCCGAAGTTCTCCCTAATATTAAACATAAGCTCCCATTCCTCGAGAGCTGCTCCAAACGTTGCTGGGGTTTGTTTCCTATCACACTGTTCGTCACCTTTCGTTAGTATTTCACAATTAAATTAATAATCCAACTAATAATGTGAAATACGGCTCTAAAACGACCTCAATTACCTTAATCAGGGTCAAAAACAAGTTTGGGAGGATCGGAATGTGGGAACCGGGGCAGACTATTGAAAATCGAGCCAAATAAGCCGAGGAGCTGCCCGAAAGCCGAGCCGAGGGCTGCTTTTTGTCGCAAGTAGACATGTGGCAGTACCAGAGCAGGCCACGTCATGCAGACTTGGCCTACTCTAGTGCATATGGCTTCGGGTCGAGGCATGGGTCCACGCATTTGCAGCCCAACCTCTCAATTCTCTCCTTCACCTCTTTGTGCAATGTTTTGAATCTGCCTTACTTGTGGTTGCTTCACTCATAAAAGTATTAGAAGGAATAGGAAGAAAATCAAGAGATGTAAGTGGATTAAATCCATAAACAACTCCAAAAGGAGAACGATGAGTGGTACTATGAATTGCTCTACAATATCGTTTCATGAATGTATCCTAGTCATACCGTTACAGGAACGCATCCTAACCATATCGTTTCATGAACGTGTCATACCGTTACAGGAATGCGTCCTAACCATATCGTTTCATGAATGTATCCTAGTCATACCGTTACAGGAACGTATCCTAACCATATCGTTCTATCAATCTATCATAATCATATCATTTTCTATACATAATCTAACCATATCGTTATGTCAATCATATCTTAGTCATATCATTACATTGCATTTATTGCATCCTTCTTGTATCATATCTCACACATATCATTGAACATCTCATAACGTAAGAGTTATCATATCATTTACATATCATAATACATACATAATATATCATAGTCATATCGATCTATAAACAATTCACACATATCAAATATATATGACACGTGCAGAACCACGGGACAATTGTCAACATAAAATATAACCATACCGATAGTAAGGTCACTTACTTGGATGACCTTAGTCGAAGTTGTATCTAACTTCAAATTAGCTTGCTTTCATCCCTCGAGTTCGTTCTCGCTTATGCCAAGGCGCTTCACCCTATTAAAGATGTTCACCGAATTAATTCTAGTTTCTAAATTTTGTTAAGTATTTAACAAAATTTTAATCTTTCCATTTAGATTTAATGTTTCTTGTAATATAAATATGTCCAACAATACAATGCCTATTACACAATTTATTAAATACTATAATATATTTGAGAATATATGCTTCATCTTCTCTAACCTTTCTAGATGTGTTCTCACTCTGTGTTTTTCATTTTATTTTCTCTGTTTTTATTTTATTCTCTTTTTGTGTTTTCATTCTATTGACATTTCAAATCTTATTTCTTACTTTCTAAATCTTCCCTTTTATTTTTTTCCATGTATTTCTTTTTTTTTTATTCCCCTTTTCTTCTTTATTTTGATTCTCTTCACAATATTTCATTTCAATTTTAATTTATTCTTTTTTTTCCTTCCTTTTAATTTTATTCACGGTTTAATTTTGTTTACACATATTTTTGGCATTTCAAATCTTATTTCTTTTTTTCTTAATTTTATATACACATACTCTTACATTTAATTTGAATTTAATTTCTAACTCAAAGCTAACCCATTACAACAATTTAGGAAAGATCTAACATATAATTGGCTGTCATTTCCTGAAAATGAAATTAGGATAAAAGAAAAAGGAAGATTTAATATATAACTTAATAAACTGACAAGATTTCTCTCCACATAAATTTGTGTCTACTATGAAGGTCATTCTAGTTTTTCTCAAATATGACCTTTTTTGTTTTTTTCTGTTTATTTTTGCCGGATTTGTTATATTCGCGTGTTCATAAAAACCTTGATTTCTTATAAACTGTCTTTCGGGTGGTTTATTACTTTTTTTCTTGATTCATATTCCAAAGTTGTCGTAATCCCCTTACCATCTTGCATACTTACCTTTAATATCAGAAATGAGTCTCATATAATTTTCTACAGGATTGTGAGTCTTTTAGGATCTTGAAAACATCTTAGAATTTTCACAAGGGTCTTTTGGTCATTTACCACCCCAAATCTTGGTTTAATTCTTCAACATATTCCAATGGCCTAGTAACTTGGTGTAATCCCTTTACACCATGACATAAGGCTCAAGTCACTTTGGTCATAAGCTAGTGGTACATAATAGGGGCATTTTATTCATTTTACACCTACACTTGGTTTAGCTCGTTATCATAATCTAATAGTCACCAAATTTCATACATAACGTTATCATATCATATTCAGCTTTCTCCTAAAATTTCACAAGCAACATAATTCATTTAGTAGGTTGGTGGCTCAGGCACTCCATTGAAATCAATATTCATATAAACACTAAGGTTGGAAAACTTTAAATACTTCATTCAACCTTTAATTTCAGCTTTCTCACTTTCTTCCCGACTTACTTCCTTTCACCAACTAGATACATCTTGCATTTCATTGTCAATTTTCTTAAAAGAAAATTTTGAATCCTTACACACTATCTTTCCTTTTTACAATTTCATCTGTTTTTCATTCTTTTTTCACTTTTTTTTTTCAATTCTTAAATACATTGGCACAACTCAAGGGTACAAGAGTGATTTTTTTACCCTCTTTTGTAAAAGAATATCTATTCAAATAACCATCATACATGACTTTTCTATCAAATTGTCGAGGTCGGCCAAACAATATGTCCCCAACAAGCATGGCTAACACATCACAAAGAACTTCATCTTTATATTTTTCCAATGTAAAAGATATTAAACCTTGAGAAACTACCTTCATTGTTCCACTATCATTGAACCATTGAAGCTCCTAAGGTTTATGATGGTGTTGAGTTGGAATTTGCAACTTTTTGATCAACATGATACTTATTACATTGGTGCAACTTCCACTATCAATGACAAGACTACAAGGAGTCCCCTTGAATAAACACCGTGTGTGAAATAGGTTGTCTCTTTGATCTTCAACATCATTCTCAGTGACTTGAGTCTTAAGAAGTCTTCTTGTAATAAGTGTCAAATGACTCTCATTTTCCAATTCCTCCTCATTCTTCTAGACTTCTTCAACTAGCTCATTGATCTCCTCTTCATTTCCCTCGTCTTGGTTTATGATTGTACAAAGAGTAGTTAAATATGTGTATGACCTCACACACTCAACTCACTGATTTTACACTCAGGAACACTCGTGTTTATTACACACAAAGGTAGACTATTTGGAAAAGTGATTAAATTATGATCAAGGTACTAATATATGGACAAAGAAATTGTTATACTAGCAAGCTATTCAAGGCAATCAAAACGAGGTAACTATGAAGTACCATCAAAATAAAACAAAGAAATGGTCGAATTAATAAGGGTACAAAGATATTTTTGGTAGAATTGCTCACTCATAATGAGTTGTTAAGATTTTGACTAAATTCTCTTCTCATTATAAAATGTAGTAGAGTGATCTCACTTTTCTTTTTATGAAATTGAGACAAATTTAGAAGTTATCTTGAGTTTGAATCAAGAAACAAAATTATCAAAAAGGGTGACCGATTTAAACCGTTTAAGAAAAATGTGAATTGAAGTTTATTTGATCTTCAAGGTGCAAATGGTCTAACGTTAAGAATTTATAATCAAAATATTAAGAACAAATATGATAAGAAATTTTTTTTTAAGATCTAAATATTATCTTTAAAAAGAAAATGAGAACAAAGTCAAAAGATGACGAACAATGTGTCAGCATAAATGAAAGATAACAGCATAAATGAAAGATAAAATCAATGCTAGAGTAGGTCATAAAAATGCAACCTAAGCTTTGATACCAAATTGATGAGACAACCATAATCTTCAGTCGAACGATCCAAACTTTTGTTGAGAGTAAGAATCCTTGAATCAAAGAAATTAACACCTTCTTATACAAAATTCGGATGAACCAAGAGATAAGGCTAGAATTATATAAGAGATCAAAGATCTAGAAGCAATATTTGGAACCTTGTTCTAAATTGTGTTACTCCACAATCGAACTTGATCCAGACTTGATTGAATGTGTCAGGTGAAAGTCTTAATATGAGAGATAAATTCCATTCATCAAAATCTCTGTCTTTTACATAGTGATGGGTGGGTATTTATAGTTTCCACATAAGAAACTTTGAACTCATCAAATCCTCACTAAAGAAGTTAATGACTATAGTTATGGCCATTTGACAAGTAATTTCCCACTTTTTTTTTTTTTTTTTTTTTTTTGCTCACTACAAAAAATTATGAAATTAAAATAATAAATAAAGTTTTCTAACAAATTATCAATAATTTATAGCAACTTCATCTGTTACTCCAACCGTGCAAATATTCACTTTTGAAGCTCAAAATGGTCCTTCCTCAATCGAATCCGCTTGTAACACACGCAATAATGATTGAACTGAGTCTATCCAATTTTTTAGATGAAGAATGAATGTTTGTTGAATTTTCTTAGCCTTAGATCGTGTAATAAATTCAGTTGGAACATTTGGAACAACGTGATTCTTATCACTAGAACTACATAATGAGTAGATGGCTTAGGGTGAGTACTTCTATTGAGTGTAGAAACGAGTCAAGACTCTTTTTTTTGTACCCATCCATTTTCCTTCTTTTTCAGGTGTTTGCAAGCTGCTAGTCGAGTTGGGGGCGTTCGAGAGCTACGCGATCATAAAGGAGGTCATTCCAAAGCGTCAATCCTTCTTTGTATATTGAGTCTTTTGAATTTCGTTTTATAATTTTATCTCAATTCCATTTTCTCCTTTGTAATAAATTTGAACAACATCGTCTTGTAATTTGATTTCATTTTTTTGATGTTGTTGTTTATCTTTATTTTTATTTAAATTTGCCGTATTTTACCCTTTATTTTATTTTACTTTTTCTTTAATTTACTTTTGGTCTTTATTTTTTTAGTCACGGTCTAAGTGTCCAGACCTCAATAATCGGGTTGTGATAACCTAGGAACAATCTGCTAGGATAAGTTTATGAGCACCAAGTTATTATTGGAACTCCTACCAGTTAAGTTACACCCTATTTATATATTTTTATTTACGTTATGATATCTAAATAAACTATTCCATGCACATACTTCCTTTTATGTATGATTATGATTGCTATTTTGATATGAACATATTTACGTCTTGCATGATACCATAATGAACCACGTAAGAGGCTCATAAATGAAATACTTTGAACACGTATCCATATCTAGTAAAGAATTCAAGTCATGTTAAACCATGATTTTAATGTGGGACTTCATGCATGTTCTATTTCTATGATTACGGATCACCTCCAACATGTTATGTACAAACGTGTATACCATGATATCATTCTCATTTTTTATTTTTTTTCTATTGATTTTCACATGTGCGTACACCACAATAGTCAAGCCTAGGGGGAACACTATGAACTTGCCTAGTGAGTTCATGTACGCATGAGTAAACTATGTGTAGAAAAATATTATGCATTCGACTCAGTTGGTTCCGAGAGCTTCCACTCAGTCCGAACCTTCCCCGGTTATGATTCCCAACCCATTTCCCTTCCTTTTTAGCTTCCAATTTCAACACACTCTCCATTCTTCACTCCAATGGAGAAGAATCATTCAACTTGGATGGGTCCCATTCCCTCCCTTCTTGTCTTCTTCCCTCTTCCTCTAATCCCCTGCTTCCAAATCCACTCAAAACCCCACCAATCCACGGCTCTCATTCTTCGATCCTCCACTCCACGGTCCTGATTCCTGGGGTTGACCGATCCCCCACCCCCATCTCAGCATTCCATTTTGGAAGCCCAGACCCCAGAAAGTCATCACAGGCTGCTCTTCCTCCTCTTTAATTATAACCCACTTCACTTTCTCTTCCTCTCTCTCTCTGTTTTTGTTTTGGAGCAGATTGATTCAACTTCTAAAGGGTCTCAGAAACAATCGCGAATCGGTAAATCGGTAAATCTTCCCATGCGTTCTTCTGTATTTTAGAAATCGCGGTCGTTTGGATTGGATTCTCTTGATTTCGTTTGAATTCTGTTTATCGGTGTTTTCGTTCTATGTGTTCGTTGATTGAGATGGAAATAATTTGGAGTTTATGATGATGTTTGGGGATGATTGAAAGAGAGACAAGATGTTTGCAAGTGTCTGATTGTTTGTTTGTTTGTTTTTTGTCAACATTAATCTGGAAAGTGTGATTTGTATTGTTGATTTAGATTTGCAAGTGGAGTATATGTTGAATGTTTGAAGGGATTAATCAATGGAATGAAGTGGATTAGGGCTCAATTTAGGGATTTGACTATGAGATTCATATTTTGTGTATTTTCCTCTTTTCGAGCCAGTTGACTTTCTTTCTGAATTATGAACTTGAACTCTTATGTGCTCAAAATAAGTTGTTGAAACTGATTGCTTTGGCCTTCTTTCAACTGAGTTGGAGAATTTGTTTGAAACTTGTTGCAGATCCAAGTCAAACAGTGCTGAATCGTTGTAGTAGTTAAGGTCTTGAATATGGATCCTGAAGATAGTTTGTGTAGTTCTGAAGTTTGGACAAAATCTTCATCGTTTCCTAATATTGATGCCCAGCAACCTGAACAGAAATGGGTAGATACCTCCATTTTAGACTATGCTATGGACCAGCCTTTTCAACAATTTGAAGAACAGACCGAATCGAAGGCGTCCTTAACGTGTAACTCGAATCAACAAATTGGAATCCTGAATAAAGATAGTGATCAGATGAATGCAGCAATTCTAGGCAGTAAGATTCAAGATTGGGACCCAAGAGCGATGCTAAGTAATCTGTCTTTTCTTGAGCAGAAGATTCATCAGCTTCAGGAACTTGTGCATTTGATTATTGGCCGGAGGAGCCAAGTGTTGGGGAGGCCAGATGAACTCGTAGTTCAGCAACAACAGCTGATAACTGCTGATCTAACTTCAATTATTGTTCAGTTAATCTCAACAGCTGGTAGTCTGCTTCCTTCTGTAAAGCATAACTTTTCTGCAGCTGTTCCTCTGGTCGGGCAGTTGGAGTCGCTCGACAGGGTTCTTTTTGCATCTGAATCTGGGACGAATAATGGCGTTGTTCAGTCGCAACATGGTGATGGAACTAAACTTCCCGAGGTTCCAACTCGAATAGACGACAGTAGCAAGTATGGGAAGGAACGGATTGAAGAACACGAATCGAAGGATGAAGAAGACGCAGACGAAAGCGAGAACCTCCCCCCAGGTTCATATGAAATATTGCAACTAGAAAAAGAAGAGATCCTAGCACCTCACACTCACTTCTGTGCAATATGTGGAAAAGGGTTCAAGAGGGATGCAAATTTACGAATGCATATGAGGGGTCACGGTGACGAATACAAAACCGCTGCTGCTCTTGCAAAGCCGAACAAAGAACCGAGTTATGAGACGATGCTGATTAAGAGGTATTCGTGCCCCTTCACCGGGTGCAAGAGGAACAAGGATCATAAGAAGTTTCAGCCTCTAAAAACTATTCTGTGTGTTAAAAACCATTACAAGAGAACTCACTGTGACAAAAGCTTCACTTGTAGCAAATGCAACTCCAAGAAGTTCTCAGTAATTGCTGATCTCAAAACACACGAAAAGCACTGTGGGAAAGATAAGTGGCTTTGTTCTTGTGGGACTACTTTCTCTAGGAAAGACAAGCTGTTTGGACACATTGCTCTCTTCCAAGGCCACACTCCTGCAATTCCTCTCGAAGAATCGAAGGGAACAGCCATGTCCTGTGATCGAGGAGAACGCTACGAAACAGCGAATAAGCTCGGGAGTATAAATTTCAGTTTCGGGTCAGTTGAAACCATAGCAGCAGCAGATGCAAAAGGTGGTGTGGATGATCCTCTTACTTATTTCTCGCCATTGAACTTCGATTCGTGTAATTTTGGAGGCTATCATGAGTTTCCTCGACCACCATTCGAGAACGCAGAGAATGCGTTTTCGTTCCTTATCCCGACATCTAGCAATTACAACCAAAAATCTGGCGCAGAATCAAGCTGTAATAACCTTGAATGAATAATATTTCCTTAGCCCCTTTGGTTTTCTGTAAAATTGCAACATGGTGGTACTTCTGTAGCTTCCTCAGCCCCTAAATGAAAATCTTAATCTCTCTGCATGAACTTTCATACTTATTTCATTTTGCTATCTAAATTTTAAAATATTTTGTTACAGTCATCCAATTATTCTAAATGTTATATTATAGTTTATAAATCTGGTTTAAAAAATCAATTATACAGGTAAGGACCCTAGTTTTCTGTTAACCTAAAGTCGTTACTACAGGCATGATATAATACGTTGTGCATAAATATTCATTTAAAACGTGTCCATAAAACAATGTCTTGGACTTGTTTTAAAAAATGTCTTTAAAACAATACTAAAGGAATGATAAATTAAAAATAGATAGAAGTAAAAATAAAATAACAATACCCTATACTAATATATAGTCTACGAAATTAAATACAACTCTCTTATGCATGTGTCATGGTCTTTAAATTTGCATTGTTGTCGTCAACCGTGTAGGGATGTCTTGCCTTTACTGGTAGGAGTAGTGACCATCGTAATATCATGTTAAACATGACGATCATTTTCCTTTTCATAATGTATGCGTCTGTATTCATTATAAGGGGAAAATTGAATGTTAGACTGTTATACTTGAATACGTACGCTTGTGAAATGTGAATGTGAATGTATGTTGTTTAGTATGATGTGATGTGCTATGCTTATGACGTTTATGATGTGTCTGGATGATTCTGGCTGAATGGTACTATCATTTTGAATGTAAACAGCATGTAATGTATGACATGAAATCACGATAAATTGCATTGAAATGTAACCCCCATTAGGATTATGTATGATAGGTAGACTGAAAAATGAGAAATGATATGTTAAGCATGAAAAATGATAGCGGGGTTATATTCATTAATGATAAAAGTAGAAATATTGGGGACCTCATGCATTATGTGTGCTCATGCATTGGGGGATACCCCTATTCCATCACGAGGGTACGGACGCGTACACCCAATGGCAGGGGTACGATTTTTATGTTTTGCGTAGCGCTGCCGTGACGGTTACTAGTTCTAACGGGTGTCCGGCCTAAGGAGCTCCCAGAGTATGCTCGCCCAATAAGGAAAGTGGCCCAGCGGTGTGCGAACTGACTAGTGAGCCCATACCCGCACGTATGGACTGTGTGTAGAATATATGGTACACGTCCAAATTACCCGTTAGGATAGCACCGAAGGAAGATAGATTGAAAGATAGGTCACATCATCTCATTTACATGTGATTGTTGCATAACCCCGATAGGGGGTCACTTACTGAGTATTCTAGAAATACTCAAGCCTCGTGCTACCACATTTTCAGATAAAGGCAAGGCACCCATGTGAGACCGACGGCAGCACCACACATCCCGGGATCGTGACACATGCATAGGATAGTTGTTTTCCATTTGTAGTATAGGTTAGTATATGATGAATTTCATTTGCATTCATAGTATAGGTTAGTATAGGTTGAATTCCCGTTTGCATCATTAGTATAGGTTAGTATTGGTTGAATTGTAATCGTATTAATAAATCATTGGTTAGTATAGAACATTTATTTCAGAGTTGTTTTTTCCTCTCTTTCCCCTGTATTCGTTATTCATGAGGCAATAAAAGACAAACTTATGTCGCAATTATGATAAGAGCCATTTAAAGTAAATTCCGCGTTTGAAGTATAGTAATGACCTTAGATTAAATAGGTAAAAATTTTGGGTCGTTACAAAATCACTACATCTCATATCAACATAACTCTTTTATCTACAATGTGTTGAATGCATTCTTGTTCGGGTGTGTTAAATGGTCTCATTTGTAGCTTAGATCAACTAAGGCTCTAATAACTTGTGTTCTCCAACCTCATCCCAATACACCGTGAGATGGAAGTGCAAATCCTAGCTACCAACAAAATCTAACACACAAGCTTCAAACATATCATCATAAAGTCTAATACATTAGAATTTAGAATTACTTGTCTTGGTTTAATAAAAAAATCTTTAGATATATTTAAATTAATTTTCTATGATTTAATTTTGTGTCCACTATTTTAAGTATTAAAGAATTCCTAAAATAATCAAGAATTCTCATATTCAAATTCAGGCGCGAGTCTTCTTAAACGGGCCAAAGTACCACTTCGGTAAACCGATTATAAGGAAGGATTCTTAATATATTTTATATATTTGAATTTGGCTCGGGTCAACCCGAGGGTTTTGCCCGCGAACCCGAAATCGAACCGATTCAATTCGGGTTCAGAAAAATGAACCCAACCCTACCCGAAATGCTAATCCAACCCAACCCAACCCTTGTAGTTCAAGTTGGGTTGGTCTGGGTTGTCGCGTTGAAGGTACACCACTACTTCCCATCAAAGGATAAATATAGCAAATATTCTTTATTAATGAAAATGAAGATTAAAAAAAAAAGTCGTGATAGACAAGAATATATACCACTATACTATGATATCTCCTAATCAATTGGCTATCCTCCGCCTACCTCATAAAAAATATACAACATTGTTGCCGAGGATCGAATCTGAGTCACCCACAGTTTGTAGCACGTATTAGTTCTAGAATTATTGACTGTTAAGGATATTTAGTACTAAATTATAATTTACCATAATATCATATTTGATATTTTATTATAAGACAAATATCTTGATATTTGTCTTCCTATCGTATGTATCTTTCACACTATTTAGGTGTGGTGGATTAAACAAACATTCTCACTACCGTTATCCAAGTAGCAAATATCATCAAACGAACTATAACTGATTTGATGAGACATTCACATTTTCACAATCAAAATTAGTTCAAACTTACACATGCATGGCTTAATCTTTGAGACAAGCATATGACTACTGGCCCAACCAGGTACCGCGGCTGTTGGCACCTAACTTACCCTCTAATCGATCCTCGTTAGAGATTTAGATTGTATTCATTCCAACTACCAGACTCGAAGAGCCCGATATTGTTATTTATTGTCACTACCTCCCCGTGTCAGGATTGGATAATTTGTGTGCCTACTGCCTTCCTTGGATGAAGTATAGTTTCTCAGGCTCCCTCTTCGAAATTGAGCACTAATTCTCAGTCACCCATCACCACTATAGTAGGCCATTATTCTACCATCAAAAGTTGATAGAGAAGAAATTTGAAAGATGTGTCGTTGACACAACAGAAATACTTACCACTATACTACAACAAATTGTTGATTTAGGTTTTCCAAATGTCCAGAGCTATCCTCCACCAACCTCATAGTCAACAAATAAAAATCTCTTAGTAACCTAGCTATTCTCCACTAACCTCGTAGTCCAGTCGATAGAAACCGAAGAATAAATACAAAAAATATTCTCTAAAAAAATGTAATCAAGGATCAAACCCAAATTACACAGTGGGCTATTTTCCGCCTACCTCACAGTGACATAAATCAAATATGTGACCAGTAGAAATACTTACCACTATACTATAACAACTCATTGATTTGAGTTTGCCAATATATCTTGGACAGCTGGCTATCCCAAATATTTTATAAAATGCGGGTTAAACGACATGTTTATTTTGGCTTGCCAAATATCTTTTAGTAACCTAGTTATCCTCCACTAACCTCATAGTCCGGTCAATAGAAATTGAAGAATAAATATAATAAATATTCTCTAAAAAAGAAATTGGGGATTGAACCCGAATCACGTGTGACAGTCAAGAATACTTACCACTATACTACAATGATTGTTACAAATAATTTGATACAAATCGTTCATGTGTGAGTGGGGGTATCCTATACAATGAGTTTGTATAAGACTTGACCAAGAAATTTTTAATCTCTCTTTATAATTCGTTAATTGAGAAGATTAATATTTCACATGATGATCATATGCGACTCGATCTTAATCCTGATTGAGTTATAAACTTCTGCCTTTGAAGGCTTGTCCTTTGGTTTGTATGGGTGAGAATGACTCTTGTAGCCGATTCAATATGTCTACTATTTTAGGGACTTGACCAAATATGAAGCCGGAAACATAATATCATGAGAGATAATTTACTTATTTCAATATAAGGAAAGTAGATGAGTTGTCCTCTTAAATGGAGCCTCACTCTCTCTAGCTCGAGAGGGATTTGGTTTATGATTGGATCATGAACAAATTGTTTATTAGAGAATGAGTGGTATTAAGTAACAGATGTAATTATAGAGATAAAATAGACTTTTGACTCAGACATAATTACAAACAACTCACAAAGGATTGACTTTCTTATAATGATTATGACAATGGATAAAATTGTTCTTTCGTACGTAAAAGTGTAACTCTTGATCTAATCAACTAACCTATAGTTAATAAATAGAAATTGATTAATTAAAGTGTTTAATTAATTAATTTTGTATTATTGGAGTTTATCTTTAGGTTTATAAGATCACATGGCTAGCTCTAGCGATAATAAAAGATTCAATTTAATTGAAAGAAAAGGTTGAAGCGTTCAAAATAATATTTAATATATTAAATAAATTTAAAAAAATATATTTAATTTGAAGTATTTAAATTAATATTTAATAATGTTAAATAAAAATGAAGAAAAATTATTAATTTGAAATGAATTAAATAAAAAATATATATTTAAAATTTGAATGAGATTCAAATGAGTTAATTATATCATTTAAATATAATTTGAATGAGTTGTTATATCCTAATATATTAGATATTTAAATATATTACTTGCGTTGGTAAATAGTATCCTTAGGTTGAGCCAAAATGCCACATTGATCTCTTACATTTTCTCCCGTGGAGAATTCTCTCCTATTCCAATTCCTTTAAGATTTTGTATCCTTAGCTTTAACCTTGGGTTCGAGTCATAGCAAGGAAGATTTTGTAGAATGCATAAGAATTAATACGTTGTTGAAATAATTCAAAGAGGCTTGCAAACTACAATTTCTACAAAGGTAGAATTTTTGTCCTCGTATTTATTGTTTTCTTTTAATTCTTAATAAAATCAAAACAGTTTCAAATGTGTTCGCTATATCAATTCCCTTATGGCTAGTTTTTAATTTTTGCATGAGTATGAGCTCTTACGAACTCGATGTTGATCGCATTCCAAGGAGACGATCAATGAACCAATAGAATGAACTTCCAAACTAGAACTTCAAGTGATTTAGACATCAACAAGTCTTATTCTAAATAAGTAGTAATACATGATCTATTGGGGTCACCCCTAGGTTAGGTTAAAATGATAAAGGGTGGAGGCTAATTTTTAAAAACAATTAAGAAAAACTGTTTTAAAAACAAGCTCCAACGGTCAAAAAATGTTACTTAACTGTATATAATTCCATACTGATTGCAAAATTTACTAAAAAACCAGCAGTTTCCCAAGAGTGTGCAAAATAGATTCTGTTGTTACAAGAGATAACAGAAATCTCTTTATCTGGACACTCCATAATGGGAGTTGTGAAGCAAAATGAGCTTCAGGCCCTTAGCTCCCTCGGACCCTTTCGACGACCTCGACGAGCATCGATCGTACCGTTCCCTCAAGACAACATCATCAGGGCAAGACCATGTAAGTCCCCTTGGAGAGCTATCAGCCCACAAGAACCTCTCTGAAAATGGATTCACTAAACTCTCCCTGAATTCTTTGGCTGTTTCACAAATTAGTCCCTACAAAACAACAAAATTCAATATGTTTGTAGCTATTTGGAAAGGCCCAAGTCCAAACCCACCGCTAGCAGATATTGTCCTTTTTGGGCTTTCCCCTCAAGGCTTTAAAATGCGTCTACTAGAGGAAGGTTTCCACACCCTTATAAAGGGTGTTTCGTTCTCCTCCCCAACCAATGTGGGATATCACAATCTAACCTAACCCTGGTATAGTGATAGTAGAGTACCTCAGCCATGGCTTTTATTTTCAGGGTCACATCATCGCTTAACACAACAAGTTGTCCATGATTCACTGCCCTCCTCCTAGCGTGAAGAGCACAGTCAAGGATATGATCTTCTGGAGTTGGTGAAAGAGCTTCCATGAAACTTCGCTGTGCAACGGACTGGATTTTGCTTGATGTCCTCCACAACAAACTCTCACTGCTCTCCTCAGTGTATGGAGCTTGAGGAGTAGCCGGAGGTGTTGCAGCAGGCCCGCCTTCTTCCCAACTCTCAACATCAATCCACCATCTTGTTTTCACCATACAATCTTCAATCCATTCAAGAACTGAAGCTGCCTCTGTCGTTTTCCGGAAGAGGCGACCGTGTCGTCTCAAGCAATCCAGCTCCCTTATGACTGATTCCAATAAGAATTGATTATATTAATCATAAGAACATTAGACAGCTTTGATCACACAGAAAAAGTGTAAACTTGTCGAACTCGTTACCAATTCGCGGAACGATCAAATGTGTCCCCTGGAGACCTTGTAAACGCTGTAGTGACTTCATTGATTCCTTATTCAGAAGAGAATTGATGTCAACAACCATAGTCCAACGCTTCTTTCCT
The DNA here is from genome assembly GCA_033971965.1 of Cucurbita ficifolia. Classification (NCBI taxonomy): domain Eukaryota; kingdom Viridiplantae; phylum Streptophyta; class Magnoliopsida; order Cucurbitales; family Cucurbitaceae; genus Cucurbita; species Cucurbita ficifolia. The sequence goes on along the minus strand of CM066962.1, from coordinate 5,467,029 downwards.
TCTACTGTGAGTTTTTTCTGCAAAGAAACACTTATTAAGCTTATGTTCTTTATAGAATCATTTGTAAACATGTGATAAATATTTGATAAACTGACCTTCATGGCCCCTGTCGACACAGCTATATTACTCTTTCTGGCAGAAGTAGCCTCAGGTCTCTTCTTTTCGGCCAAATTTGACTGCAATGATTGGAACGGCGCCCGTTCCGTTCCTCCTCTCTTTATCAATAACTTTTCCTTTCCAAACTTCCTATTCTTAGAGATTTGTTTTGCCAGTTTTTGTTCTTGGAGAGCTCTGGGAGTTTGGTTCTCTTTGTCTGATTCTTCACTTAGCTCTTCTTCTTGTTTCACAATATGTCTAGACTTGAACATTGATGTTTGGGACTTGGATGACCTGAAGGAATCCCCACTGCTTTCTATGGTAGCCTTCTTGTTCAATGATTTCATCAAAAGTGTGTTTGGTGTGAAATTCTCCTTGTCTGGAGTAAAGATTTCTTCTTCCTCCTCCCCACCCAAATGAGAGAGAAGGGTATTTGTCACTGTTTCATCTCCTGATATCTCATAACTCATTTCATCCATTAATGAAGTCCCGGCTCGATTTTCTCGACTCGCGCCTATTTCAACTCGAGGAAAACCAGTTGGTTTACCTCTTCTTAACCAAATGCTTCCTCCCATGGCTGATACGTTCTCTGATCTTGTGGGCGAAGTTGCTTCTACATTTTCAATCTTTGAGCAAACAAAGTCTGTTACACAAGGTACAAAACTGGGCTCTGAGAGTTCCTTATGTTCATAATCCTTCTCTGCTACACTTTCGCTCGGTTCAAATGTTTCTAGTCTTGCATTATATAACTCGTCATTTCTTTTATCTACATAATCTTCCCCAATTTCTGCTTGCCTTTTGCTTAGCATTTCCATTTCCTGAAGGCATTGTTCTGTGCTAATTGAAGAGTGGTTGTCTTCTAGAGGATGCAGCTCATGTTCCACCATGAACTCATTCTTTTCTGTGGCAGTTTCTGATTTTACTTCTTGATCTGGTGCTACATATTGGATTTCTACAACATCTCCGATGTTCGAGGACGAATTCATCTCTGAAAGAACTTGTCGACTTTCAATGTCGAATGGTTGAGGCTTCTCATCATCAACCACAGCTACATTACTAATTTCTATCTGTTCAAACTCATTTCTAGATGAGCTCTCGTATTTGCCACCAGCAAATGCAATCATGGCAGTGTCTTCAATATTAGAAACATTCCCTTTACAAACAGACATGGAAGGGGGTTGCAGGCTCTCCTTTTCATTGTCCAATTGTTGATATCCATTATCTGAAGTGGTTATAACATCAACCACAGCCAAAATGTTTGATTTAGTTTCCTCCCACTCAAACATATTACAAGAGGAACTCTCGGTTTCACTATCAAAGATTGAAGACATGATAATGTTTTCAACGTTAAAAGACAGATTATCAGCTGAAAGAGGCAGACAAGGGGATTGAAGGCTCATTTCCAAGCTTTTCAATTCATTTCCAAAAGGTATGCTAAACAAACTAGTTTCCTCCTTTCCACATTCATTGACAGAAGACACAACCATGCCTTCAACTTCTCCAGATGGAGGTGCTACACTGACTTCCTTTATCAACTCCATGTTCCAATTCTCATCAGAATATAAAGGCACAATAGAATCAGAAACTGAATCCTCCACAGTTTCTTTATTTTCATCTGATAATGAGATCTCCTTCTGTAGAACAATCCATTTAATAAAAACAAGAGAACACACTTCAAATTTAAACAAACTAACTCCATTCTTCTATGTAATATCAAACCATGTCTTTGTAAGTTAAAAAAAAAGTTAAATGACTTTTAAGTTTGTATGTATTTATATGAACTTTTCCTAATAATTTCATAAATTTTCAATTTTGTGTCTCACTAAAAAAGTTATGACAGGCACATAAGGAATGCAAAAATGAAATTTAGGGATTTATTACATAATCTTAGACCTCAGTTACCTATTAAATGTTCGAAGTACCCAGAAACATTTTCACAAACACCTTACAGGCAGACATTACCTCGCAATCCTCCACAGCCTTCTCTTCTACAATTGCAAGTTCCTCTTCCTTCTTTTCTTTAGGACATTCAAAATCATAAGCATCTCTCAAAGGAACCCAATGAAGCTTATAAACTCTGCTGGAGCCACCAACACTGAGAGTATCCCCTTCTCTCATCTCCACTCTAGCCCCTGCTTCAATCCTCTTCCCTGAAACCCACGTTCCATGGACTAAACAAGACCCACAATCCATTAGAGCCCAAGAATCGATGAAATGAGCAAGAAACGGAAAAGCGCATTATTAATTTAGAATTACCTGATGATAAATCCACAACAGAAACCTTGTGCGAAGAGGGATTCAAATGGATTTGAAGATGGAATCTGCTAATGCTTGGATGAGTGAGCATTACGTTGCAATCTGGGTGTCGTCCGAGAATTATTGTCTCCTCGTTCTCTCGATCTGTAACATTGTTGACTAGGAAGAGGTTCTTGAGAATCGCGCCGTTCTTGAGGACGGTAAAGACTGGGATTTTTTCCTCTTCCCTGTACGCCATTTTTGAAGAAGAACCAGCTGGGATTCTTCGATTTTGTTTCTTGAGAGAGAAGGAGAGGAAATGGTTTCAAATTTTGTGTGCGCCCTGTGGGAGATAGGAAAGAGATGGGATGATCGAATGTTATATCGTTTGAAATTTTGGTTTCTGTGGTTTTGCATTTTGAATATTTGAAAAGACGACCGTTGAGAAGAATTATTGGTCGGTTACGAATTATATCGAGGAAACAGGTAGATTAAATTATTAACTAAAATATATTTGTTAGTAAAAGAAATTTAAAATGATTTAAAGGCTACTACACATAAAGAAATATATATATAAACCTAACAACTGAAATGCATTTTTTTAATTACTTAATTTAAATCCGCAATGAGAAATTCTACTCTTGATTTCGATCGAGCTTTTATGTATGGTCACGACGAGTGGTTAGAATTCGTGTTCTTTATCTCTTAATTATATTATTTGAGCACGTTATTTTAATTGAATTGATGCTCCAAGGTTGTTGTTTGCTTCATTGCTATGTGTCACAATCGTACTAAGAAGATAGTAGGTTGTGGCCCCACGTGCAGACAAACAATGAGGCACCAAGCGAGTGAAAGCTCATCTTGTCACGACCTGACATTCACGAGCCGGAACTTAAGTTTGACTCGATGGTGTAAAAAGACAGGCAAATTTTTCGCAAAATAAAAAAAAAGGTATTTAAAAACGTAAGTGCTTCTATGGGTATAGCTATGGAAAAGCTTGTTAGCAATAATTATAATTATTTGAAGTTATGTATGGAAGCTTATCTACTGGGGCAAGATTTGTGGGATTTAATTGAAGGTGATGACACAAAAATTCCATCAGATACTCCACAGAATGTTGAGTTACGCCGAAAATGGAAGATCAAATGTGGAAAAGTTTTATTTACCTTGCGAACTTTGATTAGCAAGGAATATATTGATCATGTTCGTGATTTAAAGTCACCAAAGCAAGTGTGGGAAACCCTTCAAAAGTTGTTCACTAAGAAAAATACCGCTCGATTACAATTTTTAGAGAATGAACTAGCTATGGTAACTCAAGGTAATTTTTCTGTTGAAGAATATTTCTTGAAAGTGAAAAATCTGTGTTCTGAAATTTCAGAACTAGATGCTGAGGAGTTAGTGAGTAATGCTCGATTACGGTGTTATCTTATTCGTGGATTAGGAGAAAACTTTATGCCCTTTATTTCCTCAATACAAGGGTGGGGCAAAATAGCCCACAGTTATTGAATTTGAGAATTTGCTTTCTAGTCAAGAAGCTTTGATTAAGCAAATGACTAGCAGCAATGAGTTTTCTCTAAAGTCAGAAGATGTGTTGTATGTCAAAGATCAGAGGAGACAGAATTTTCATTCAAAGCCTTCATTCAGACGTGAAGAGTCGTCAAAGAAGCCGGCCATTTTAAACGAGATTGTTGGGTGAAAGTGGTGCGTGATCGTTGCGGAAAGTCAGGCCATATTAAGCCAAATTGTCGAGTCAAAATGCAGAATCAGAAGCAAATGTTGTACATGAAAGTAAAAGTTTTTCAGATCCAATTTGGGAACACAGCTTAACCATTGAGGTTCTTGACCAGCCAACAAATGTGACTTCAGCTGTACATCAAGATGATGTCTCTACAGATGATGCCAATTTTGCCGCCCCTGGTGATCCGGTTTATTCCACACCTTCAAACTTGTGATTTGAGGAAAATGACTATTTTGAGCTCACTTTTGATGACCTTGACGACCTTTACCTCCCATCTAAGGCTGATGATTTTCTCATCTTGGAGAATTTAGATCAAACTACCAATTCATTGGATTCGGCTACTGATGCTCTGCCCCAGCTTGGCCCGGATACTGCTGCTGATGCGTCGTCTCAGGGCTCGGGTTCTGGAAATTGCGGTTCCCGCGTCTCTGAAGGGATAACTTGCCCATCTTCCAATGGGGAGTATTACTTTGTCATTGTCGATTAGAAGATTAAATCAGAGTAAATAGGAAAAATTTGCATGATGAAGAGGAAGAAAGACCTGTTTGAAGGAAACCCGGATTTGAGATTAGAAAGTATCAAACCCCAATTGAGTTCCTGTGCTCTAAATGAGGATGAAGAGAAGAGGAAGGCAAGGTTGATGAGGAATAGAGAGAGTGCGCAACTTTCTAGGCAAAGGAAAAAGCATTATGTGGAGGAGTTGGAGGATAAATTGAGAAGTATGCATTCAACCATTGCTGAATTGAATAGTAAGATATCATATGTGATGACTGAAAATGCAGGTCTGTGACAGCAGCTGAGTGGTAGTGGTATGTGTCAGCCTCCTCCTCCTGGTATGTATCATCATCCCTCAGTGGCCTCAATGTCTTATCCATGGGTGCCATATGCTCCTTATGCTATTAAACCGCAAGGGTCTCAGGTCCCTATGGTTCCTATTCCTAGATTAAAGCCCCCAACAACCTACTTCTGCAGCTAGGAGTAAAAAGAATGAGAGTAAGAAGGTGGTGGGAAGAACTAAGAAAGTTGCCAGTATTAGTTTTCTGGATCTATTGTTCTTTATTATGCTTTTTGGTGGTCTAGTTCATATAGTGAATGACATATTTGGAAATGTTGAAGGAGTTCCTGGCACGTTAGCATTTGTTGGTGATAGGTTATACAATCAAACAAGGAAGGGTTTTGAGAGTCGATAAGTATTCGAATTTATCTTGTGGGAAATCTGATACTTTGAACCTCTTAAAATGTGAGGAAATTCATAGGAAAGGGGCGGACAATTTCGATGCCTATTCTGATGCAGGCTGGTCGAGAGAATTGAGGCCGTCTTTGGAGCTTTCTAAGAAGAGGGTTTTCTGGGAAGAGCTCGGCCATGACTATGCTTCGTTTCTCAAGGAATTAGGGATTTTGAGAACCCGAGCAGATCGAGTGCGGTCCAAATTGGAGGCTTTTGATGGACATATGGCAATTGGTAGGGTTTTATATGAGCACCAACTTTTCAAAGAGGCTCTTGTTAGCTTCAAGAGGGCTTGTGAGCTGCAACCTACTGACGTGAGGCTGCATTTTAGAGCTAGGAACTGCTTGTATGTTCTTGGAAAATACAAAGAGGCAAAGGACGAGTTTCTGTTGGCATTGGAGGCGGCGAAGGCGGGGGGAAATCAGTGGGGATATTTGCTTCCACAAATTTATGTGAATCTTGGTATTGCACTTAAAGGTGAAGGTATGGTTTTAAGTGCTTGGGAATACTACAGATAAGCTGCTATTCTTTGTCCTACACATTTTAGAGCTTTGAAATTGCTGGGGAATATAGGGTTGTCGTTAAGGCTTTGGAAGAGGCCATATTTCTGAAACCTGATTATGTTGATGCTCACTGTGATTGTAGATGCTTTGTATAATTTGGGTGGACTTTACGTGGACTTGGGGCTGTTTTTCGCCATTCTTGCTCCCACTTGCACAGGTCCCCTGAAAAGAGAAAGCGGGTGGCATGCGATGCCCTTGTATGGCGGCCTGTGAACAACTGTGGCACTCAGATCAGAAAATTTGATGCAGTCAGGTATATCAAATTGTTGAGGGCCATATATGTTCCTAGTCAAGGATCCAGTGAGATAATGGAAGTCCATGGACAGACATACGGTTGCACTAACTTTGAAGTTTTTCGTAAGGCTCTCGGAGTTATTGAGAAATAAGCTTGCACTAACGGAGGAGGCTGTCCGAATTTAGTACAACTTATTGTTAGATTGAATTAGTCAAGTTGTTAAGTTATTCATTTTTATTAGGAGTCAACCTGAATGGTGTATTTCAGTTCAATCTTTGTAGGAGTTATTTATAGGATTTATTTCAGTTTAAATAGAAGTCTTACGCTTAGTAAAACACAGCCACAATACAACACTTATTATTTCAATTGTCTGTGTATTATCTTCTTTGAGTAATAATAAATTCATATTTATTCACACTTTTGAGCGTGAGATATTGTAACAGTTCATACCTAAGTAGTTTAAAATACAAAATAAAGAGTAGACAGGTAAGGCTTGTCTATTCCACTTGTTCTAGAGTCCGCTTACGACCTCGTCCAACTTCTTATTTACCTGAAAAACATAGAAAACCTGGAGTGAGTGAGTACAGAGACTCAGTACTGCCTACTTGTAGGGTCTTAATCGTGTTCTTAAGGTATGCTAGGGTACCACACTTATATGTGTGTGATATTATATGACTATGATATGATATGATATGTTAATGATATGATACATGTTATAATATAATGTGCTGATGATATGATACATGCATTTTATGATATGATATGTTAGAAAGACATGCTGATATGACATAATACAATGTATGATATAAATGATACACATTAAATATGTTTCAATACGGTATTCAAACTCCGATACATGTTTTAAAGGCTATGTCATAAAATGATACGAAGGAAAATGGGAATGGTTGATTTACCTGGTTTAATAAATGAAAAATGTTGAAAACTTAGGCATCATTGTATGTTACGTACATCAGAGAATTAACGGACGCGTACATTACAAAAAGGAGCTAGACCTTATGCATCATTGTATGATATTATTCACTTTGAACAGAAGTTTTTATATCATAACTTTACTATAAATTTTTTCAAAAGATCTCGTACCAATAGAGCTAGTGTCTCTCATAGCATCCGAATTTCAGAAGTCAATGGAGACGGCCCAAAAAGGATCTAAATAACTTTCAATTATTATGAAATAATAAAAGTATTTGTATACACAGAAGTGAAAGAAAGTAATATCACAAAACCCCCCTCACAATTTCTACAACTACTTTAAAGCTGTCCTCTCACATCAAAACATGCTATCTATCATCCATACCTATTTTCGTATCCAAAAAACAAGTCTTGCTCTTCGATCCCAGATTACGAAAAGCTTCGAATATTGTCGACTCTATCGATGACATCCAAAGCTTTCATACGGTCGATGTCAAAATCAATAATCGGGATGGAGTTCGGCCTCCGAAGGGTGGATGGATCCTTCTTGGTTTCATTAGTTGGGGAATGGTTGCTGCTTTTACATAGCCTATGGTACTTACTTAACCTGGTTTTTGCTGAATCAAATTCCTGACTCTTACTTATTCCCGGGGTAAGCTTCCTTTTACTCACATATTCAAGCATTTCCTGGTCTTCTACCGTCAGCGTCGAGGATGGAGAATTTGGTTTCTGGTTCGATAAATGAATCGTTCGTTGGTTCGGAGATCTAATTGGTGATTTAACAGGAGACCTTATTCCAGTATTACAAGCTCTAGCTTGGCTGATCAGATGGTGAAGCCATAACACCAGTTCAAGGATGTAGGACTCGGTTTTTTCTTTATCTGCATGATAGAGCGTCTCGATCCTTAGTAACTCGCTCAGGCCAGAAGGCTTTCGGTTTGTTTCGGCCCTGAAACAACAGATTTTTCCATTAAGTTAAAGAAAAAGTGGGGGAATATAAGAGAGCAGCATAGGATGTTGATAACCCACCCGGAATTCGCCCATTCTCCAACCCAACCGAAACCGTGATGAGCCCTGAAGAAGAAGAAGAAAAGAATGATAAGAAGAGGAAAAAGAATAGTTTCTGTATATGAAAGGGAAGCAGTTGTACTTGGTAGTGTTATTGGCAATGGGAACAAGCCAATGCAAAGTTTTCTCCATCTCGGCTTTGATTTGAGGAATTGTAAGCTGCAACAACCAATCCACAAAATTAATATATTCAAACAAAACTTCATAATCAGTTATGTTTTTAGTAAAATTCACAAATACCTCTTCTTTGGGTTGAAATGTCTGTAGTTTTGAGCGTAAAGCCGACTTTATACTGGGAGGTAGTCCGTGATATAAAGCATCCCTTGTGTTAGGAGGTACGGAACTCGAACGAGATACCTGATTCAAAAACGTATGCTAATTCAGAATATTTTCAGAACAAAAACTTGCAAAAAATTCAAATTTGGAAGCTGATACTCACAAGTGTATCGATTTGACTAATAATATTTGCATAATGCAAAGCGAGACCAGCAGTCCCTAACTTTTTGTGGCTACTCTGTGAACCTTTGGCTGGCTTTTCATCATCTACAACATCCAAGTACAAAAATATACTAAAATGAACAAAGTGCTGAGCGTTCAATATCCTATAGGAATGTTAGGATCGCACAACGACGCACATACTCGATCAAGATGAACACAAAGAACAAGAGAGAGAAAATGCAAGGAGAAATATTAGCTAAAGGTTTTATGGTTGCCTTTTTGTTTGCATGCTATATAACACCACTCTCAATTTCTCTCTCATTCTTGCTTTCAAAACCCTTTTTCCAAAACCTCTCTGCTCCGTTTTCTAAAATCTTCTTTTCAAATTGGGACTCGAGGCTTGAGTATACGTTGCCCGACTGTGAGCCACGCGATCCAAAGTTGACTTGACTCACTCAGTGCTGAGAGTGAGTGCCGCACAATCGCCTTATTTATGACAATTTACTCATTTACCATATATAGTTTTACTGTGTATAACTGTTGAGTAAGCTATAATAAGCAGCACTGATGTTTTAAATGCGTACCAGCACTGCCAAAGGCTTCATGAATCTCCAAATGTAAGTAATGCACTATGTCCACAAGCTTCTCCATCACCTGTGAATACATTCATTATATTATCTTACTCTTCCCATCACACTCAACTAAAAGTAACTCCATATATGTAAGTACATGAGATGGTAACTTCCCTACGAATTCACGCATAATATCCATTTAATTACATACACGATATGACGAGGTATAAACGACAAAACTTGGTACCTCTTCGAGAATCCTGGACCAGAGAGATCTCTTCTTCAAACCTCTGACATGCTTCTTTTGGTTCTTTAACTCCGCCTTTAAGATCGAAATGCTATCTCCTGTATGCCGAAGTAATATGCAACAAGGTGATCAAACTAGGAGAAATTCAACTTCATAACTACATAATTGAAGTCACTAATTACCTCTTTGCGTCGTGTTCGAACTATCCTCCTCTTGAAGCTTGCGCCGATAATCTTGTTCAAATCTGTCCAAGGCTTGCAATTCATGATAAAGTTCCTGCAAACAAAGAGAATATTTTGTTGTCTTTTAAGCAACATACTTCACAACAGTAAAGATATATATATATATATATATACTCACTGCTGTGTACTGTACAAATGTCATCAACTGCTGCATCACTGCCTCAGCATCTTCCTTCAATTGCTTTTGTTGTGTAACTTCTGAACCTAACCTGAGTATACAATAATCAAACACAACACGACGTCGAACACTATTATAATATAGAAACCAGGAAAACGGGAGGCTAGGATTCCATCAGACGTTACTTATCAAAATAGCGATGCAAATTGTGCCATTGAGGATCTTTACAACGATTTCCGAAGCGAATCACTTCACAAGTGAAAACTTTCAGTTCTTCTCTGCCAGAATTCACACGATAATTAATATTTTTCACAGTTTTGGAGTTCAAATAATGATCCAAATAGTATATTGAAGTAACTAACAACACCTCTTGTCTGCTGCTGCAATTCTCAAGAGTTCATCCATGTCTCTTGATATCAAATTTTGGACCCCTTCTGATGGAAGCACTTCCTCCTTCAAAACTTCGATGTTACGTTTCGAGAGCGACTGCATTAGACTAGAACCCTTCACAATGGTATTGGCAACTTCAAAAGCTAAGATTAAAATTTTGTTCCCTTTTGTTGTCACCCCTGAGGTGAAACCACCACCAATGTTCAAACTTGTCACACTACTACCAAGTGTATCCAAAACATCAACAGCCTTTCCTAGCCCAACAGTACCCGCTCTGCCTAGAAGAGAGCTCATTTCTGAAACCTAATATTACAAATGCAATTCATTTATTAAACTCTTCCATTGTAGAGTTGCAAGCAAAATGTAGATGCTATTACCTTTGCAACAGCTTGTCTCGACTTGGTTGATCTAGATTTCTGAGATAACGTTCGAGATAAGCGAGGAATTCCATCATTGATATCGTCCAATCCATATGGAACCACCGCATTCACCTCCGGGAACGAAAATGGTTCTCGTAACGCCTTATTCATGGCATCAGCAACAGCAACAGCAGGGGTGGAATCACTAATTTTGGAGGGCAGTCCACCACAAGTATGATGAACCATGCCTGACTCGTTGCTAGAATGACCAACCCCTCCACCACCGTTACTGCTACCAATATCATCAGAAGTGGTTCTTGTTCTTGAACAAACTCCACCCATTGTGTACAAAAAGAAACCAAACTATATTTATCCTGCGTCCACAATTTTAATCTAAACCCCTAACGAAACAAATGTCAATCAATTTGAAGCTCCAATCCATCCACCATAGGCATTAAACTGTGAATCGAAACACAAACAACAGAGTTCAAAGATCGAAAATCTAAACAAACACATGAAGAAGAAGAATTATGAAGGCATCGCCAAAACCCATATTGTAAAAAATCAATTTCCATCCTCAAAACACCCAAACACAATGATTACACACAAAAAAGAAACACTAAATGAAGTGTAGTAAAGTGGTGTTGAAGATCTATAAGAAACCCAGATAGAAAAAGGGGTAAAATAGTAGTAAATTAGAGGAAAAAACGAACCAGGAAAGAATTGGGAAGCGTAGATGGATGTAGAAGAAAGGGAGATTGAAACTCCGGCGGTGAGTGAAAGAATTAAAAGGGTATGGAGAGGCGATGATGTTGAAGCGATTGAAGAAAGGGGAAATGGGGAAATGGGAATGGGAGAAAAAGCGAGTGGAGAGGGAAAGTCAGGGAAGGCAGCTTACAAAAATCAAAAGAGAGGAAGAAGTCTGCGGCAGAAGCATGAGCATGAGCATAAGCAAGCGGGTCTGTGGTCAAAGCCCCCGAGAAGCCTCGCCCCACCCTCCCCACCATCATGCTTACTAACTCTTCAATCCCTCACTTTGGTGGACTTTTCTTCTTCATTATGCAGCGTGTTCATCACGCGACTTTTCTTCATATTCCCATGAAGATGAAGATGAACAATGGGTTTGAATCAATTCATGTTCTTAAGGCCCAAAAGTATGATTTTATGTGGAATCGTGGATGTGTCTATATTTCAATTTTTAAATTCTTGTAGGGTAGAATTTTTTAAAGACCTTAATTCCAATTAAATAGGATTTTTCTTGGTCAAAGATGATAAAAAAGAAAAACAAAATCCACAATTTTCTATTATGAAGAAGATCTGCTCAAGTTTTAATATTTTTTAAATCAAATTTATAAATATTAATTTCACGGCTAAATTATCTTATTTATTTGTTTGTTATCTATGATTTTAGAAATTAAATTAAAATTTAAAAACTAAAAAAAATGTTTCCAAAAAATTTATATTTATTTTTTAAATTGGACAAAAATTTTGATAAAGGGAAGAATATATTTAGTCCAACCTTCAACTACAATAAATTAAAAAATAAAAATAAAAAACACTGACCGTTCAAAATTGTGAACGTCCATGAAATACAACATTTTTGTTCATCAAAGCTTTTCGAAGTATATATAATTTTCAAAATACTTTCTTCAATATTTTAACATTCTATAGCGTATGAATCTTCTTCTTAGACACCTGTAATTAAGGACTAAATATTATTTATCTTGATTGGTTAACGTCTCTGTCAACTGTCAACTGATTCTACACAAACTCAAAAATACATATTGTGGCTAACTTCATGTCTTTCGAAGCGTTTCTAATTGATCTCAACATCAAGGAATCTTTTCCAATTTACCACAAACTCTTGTACATCTCTCCTCAATTTGTTTTTTTTTTTTTTTTTTTTTTTTGTCTTCTCAATCAAGATCTCTTCTACTCTTCCTTCTCGACAGGATTCTTCATCATGGTAGGAGCTCGTGTCACCTCATTGTGTCTGGTGTCTTTCTAATTGGTGTTGTAATGTTTCAAGTTATTAACATGGACAACAAGGTTAGTGTTCATCCAAGAGAGCAATTTAACTTTGTATGATACCTTCTCAACCTTCTAAATGACTTTGACTGGTCCAAAAGTATTTCTAGTACCAATTGTTGATTCTTGATTCTTTAGAACCGAAGTTGATCTTATTTCAGTTTGATTAGAACTTTATCTTCATTTAAAAATTTGTGCGGCCTACGTTATTGACTAGCCCCTTTTTTCATCCTTATGGATGTTTTTTCCAAGTAAGAATGAGCGAGTTCAAAGGTTTGTCCCCATACTTTGGTGAAGTTATAGGCTTAGGCCCTCTCCCCAATAATAGATGATGATTGACATAAGCTTTTGCAGGTGTAATAAACTTGACATTTATCAAGTCATTTAGCTGCTTATGAAGTTCAGCTAACTCGGGTTGAGTCGTACGACACATGTTGTTGGAGGGCGGTCTCATTCCTAGTAATAACTCAATTTAGTGATTTATCCCTCTAGATAGAGATAAACCCTTAGTTTGACTTTCACGTCATACATCGCCATGTTTCTCTTGCAACCATTGGATCTCTATTGTGATAAGCTTACTCAAGCTCTCCTCTTCAATCATCAAAATGATAATGAGCGTGGGTTCATCGTGGGGTGGAATCTAATTTCAATTGTAAAGTCAAAATCCTTTTCAGCCATTTCAGTCGTCAGACATTAGTTTGAACAACAATAGGGTTGGATTAAGTAACCACTAAATATTTCTCTAGGTGTTGGATTATAGAATCTGCTGCTTATTTACTTATTCAATATGGAAAATGGCCATAAACGACTATTTATAATAAAAATATGGTAGAGATATATATATGGTAAATAGTTATATATATAATAGGTGGTTATATCTGGTAAAGCTATACATCGTGAAGTGAAATCATTTATATGCTATTAGGCCTTTGAAGATGTACTTTATGCATTCTCTATATTGTCTCTTAACGTCAATATTCTTCATTTTCTCTCTCCTGTTCTTTGTGTTCATCTAGATCGAGTGTTGCGCGATCATAATACTAGGACATGGGAATAGCTTGTGTTCGAGTAGAAATTCATCTCTAACACGACATCAAAGTCATCCACCTTGACAAACACAAAAACGGTCTGTCCACTCCAAATTTGCAGCTTGATGGGAGTTCTCTTAGCAATTTCAAAGATAGGTAGGACTACCGAGTTGATGGCTTTCATCCCTTATATATCTTGATGCTAGAGAATGTTCAAGTGTTTCACTTCAATCTCCATCATGAAGTTGTGGATGACCTCAAAGTCAACCATAGTGCTCTTTGTCAATTTGTGGTTAACCCAACCTTGACGTAAATAAGACCCTATTCCACTAGCTCTTCAATCTCTTTCACTTTCTTCTAAGAGCAGAATAGATAAATACTATAGAGCTTCCATGCTGAAATTTTTAATGCTTTTGACTAGTGGTGTTTCAACTTATGCCGTCTCACATTCAACTTCCGAGTTCGTCTGATTTGACTTGGAAGGCTTGGATAGCCACCTTCTGTAGGCGTTCAGAGTCTCAATGGGCAAAGATCTAGTTGGGTAGTCTCCGCCATGGATTTCTACCTCTCTATTGGGAGGATTCATTGTCCTTTCCTTTAATTTCAAGTCGGTCACTTTCCCTACTTTCCCTACTTTTGATTGAGTTAGATTAGTAATTTCTATCTACACGAGGAATTCTGACCCTACCACATATCTTGAAATCGAGCATTGTTAAGGTTGAACAATCATTTGGCTATAGCATACAGCATACACCATACACCATAGGAAGGTCATGAACTCGTTATTCATATAGTTTGAATTTCTCTCACAACTTCAATCCCTCGGCAAAACAAAAAAATCTTGTCTTTTTTGAACATGTCACAAATATCTAACCTACTCTCAGACATTCAATCAAATCAGTTATCTAAAGTTCTAATCTTCTCCAGACAGTTCTGCATTTGCAGATTGACGCCATCAGAGAGACGAGGTCCAACCATAAGCTTGTACTGCTCAAATTTCAGTTCATCCAGCCTCAACGCGGTGTTCTTGCAAGCCCTGCTATTTCCTGTAAAACAAAATACAATCATTCACTGTCATTTCTTCAATTCTATTACAAATCAGTGCAGCACAAAATAGACAAGGATTGAAATTACCCGGAACAAGAGTTTAAACTTAATACTCATTTACAAGTTCAAAATTCATATTCTGATTATATTCTTGAAGCACAACCACAATTGTGTATACCCAAATTGGAAGTCAGCAACATAAACAATGATCCTAAGCATAAAACTTACCAGTTAGGTCCAGTAGATTAAATACAACGGGGCAATTGCTGATACTCCTCACCATCGTAATTGCAGCCCATACATTCTGGTAGTCCTCTCTAGAGGCTCTAATGATACACAGCTTTGTGATTGGATTTACATACCTAACTACATAAACACCAAGGCAAGAACAAATATTAAGCTATACAAATACAGAGGTTGCTACGTTGTTTAGAAAGACACAGTTTATGTACCTTGAAAAGATCCAAGTGAGGAAGCAAAGCCACACTCCCCGAAGTTGAGAAGAATACTGTCCTTGATTGCTTTTGAAACATTATATTGGGTAATGATAATAGGATCATCTGTTGCAACGTCTTTGTTGGGATCCAACACAACTTCGAACACCAAGTATCGGTTCTTAAAACTCACCATTCTTCAATTCTTTTAACTTTTCTAACAAAATATGCCCACCGAGGAAAGAAGACGGATAATCGCCTGATTTCAAACAAAGCTCAAAAAGGGGGAAAACGTGTGGCAGACGCCACCGTACACTGCCGTCGGCGTTGCGTCAGAAGTTTGGCGGCGAAAGGACCACTCAGCCGCTGATTTTCGAGGCCACTTTACAAAAAAAAAAAAAGAAAAAGAGAGAAGGGCACCTGAGAACGCCGGAAACCCTGAGTTGGTTGTGAACGGAGAGAGACAGAAGATCGAAGTTTCGTCTGGGATCTACGAGGTTTAAGGGCAGTGACTGTCGGAGAGAATCGAGAAGGGAGACAGAAGGGGAAAGAGCCGGCGATGTCAGAGGTAAGGGAAGGAGAAAAGGAAAACGGGGAAGAGGAGGCTGCGCTTCCCTCGCGCGGCCTATCAAGGGCGGGGGACCAGCTCCGGCCCACCTGGACGCGCGGCCCGGTAGAGGCCCGGCCTGCGACAGCCGGCCCAGTGCTGCCCGATTGGGCTGAGTTCTCTTTTTTGTGTAGTTCATCCTTTGCCGGCACAATCAACCCACCGTAACCTCCGGCGAAGCCCATTGGATGGTGCCAAAGCGTGGACCCCAACTGCAGCGTGGAGGGTAGCCAGTATTTAACAAGATAACCGGCGATGGTGGCTTGAGTTAATCATTGTCGGCGCTAAAGAGAGAAAAGTATTTAACAAGAAGAAAGGATGGGAGCTAGCTGGTACTTATAAATTTTAAGGAAAATAAGGATTTGGGTTCAAAATCCTAAATCACTTAATTCCTTGGAATGAGATTTTGCTTCAAATCAATTCTAAGTTTTAAATTTCATTTTGTTAACACTCAAAAACAAGCTTCATCTTTTTACTGTTGTTGCTATTTGTTTATGTGTAGGGGATTTGGAATAATTTCAAATTCTCTCCTCGAAACAGTAAAAAAAAAAGAAAAGGTTTTGAGAGGCAACAAAATAAGAAATAGATAGCAGCCAGCAGCACTGATTGAAAGCCTTAACCCAACCAACAACGCCCAATCTATCGCTTGGAAAAAACTATACATCATTTTTCTCTCTCCCTACAACACAATATGCTGATGCCCATTTTCATGAACCAGCAGTTCTTTGCTTTCCTCTTCTGCACGATTGCCATTGGTGGTGGCACTCATTTCCAAACCAGTCAGCTTCTTGGCCTTCAAGGCCTCACCCTCCCAATCAGTCTTCGCCAGAACCACATAGAGCATGGACACAGCACAGGCGACCTGGGCCGACAGCAGCCCAAACCAAAGCCCAACAAACCCAACTCTAACCCCGAAGGCCAGCCCCACAGCCACAGGGGTGCCCACCAGGTAAAAACACCCCAAGTTGATACGAGCGCCCACAGCAGGACGGGCAGTGCCACGCAGGATGCCATATCCCGTGGTCTGGGGGCAGTTCCAAAGCTCACACAGGCCTATGATTGGCAAAGCTGAAGACACCAATGATTGAACCAACGAATCATCTGTGAAAAGCCTGGCCCATGT
Organism: Cucurbita ficifolia; assembly: GCA_033971965.1. NCBI lineage: Eukaryota > Viridiplantae > Streptophyta > Magnoliopsida > Cucurbitales > Cucurbitaceae > Cucurbita > Cucurbita ficifolia. Next base: position 5,450,303 of record CM066962.1, on the reverse strand, counting down.
GCGTCTCAGAATCACCGTCCACGTCACGTTGATTCCACCTATTACAAATGCACATCCCAATGCCACCCCCGCTGCAACCTTCGCTTTCTTTGGCTTTCCACTTCCCAGCTCGTTCCCTACCTGCCCAATGTCATCAGATCATATCATCATATCCCAATAAAACCCATTTTATTACATCAATCAAATCACAAAGCTTTCTTCCAGGTGAACCCTCTTTTTTATAGTGAGATACAACCAACAATCTAAAGTGCCTCCTATTTTTGTTCTCTCTTGTCACATCACATACAAATGTAATTTAACTATTCTCAAGGACCTATCAAACACTAACATTGTTGATTTACAAGGTTGTTTAGGGTGGTTTGTAACTTAGCAACACTATTTTGCTATGGATGAATTTTTCTTTTGGCTAAATTGTAAGAATCACCTGTATGAAAAATATCATATGCTACCATGATACCAGAAATTTACTGAAAAATGAAATAGATATGCAATCAAAGAGACCTAGGTGCGGTGAGAATATCATATGTCCCTCCAATTTCATGAAAGATACCTTACCAAGCAGAGTAGTGAGTTGTGCCAATTACTTAAATAACACATACTCTCATTTTTCACACCCTGATTATGCTCCATATATAGCACTCTAGTGCTCTGGACTCTACGTTATTTTCAATGGATGTTGACATGAAGGATAACAAACCGACCAATATTCGTACTATATCATAATCAGTGAGCCAAACCTCTATCCCTCCGTACACGTGCACACCCACCTCCTTCCCAGTTCTCCAACCCCCGTACATTAGAAGGCTGCTGCATAAGCCCTTTACAGCTTACACCTTTGTCATCACCCATAATTAGTTCAAGCTCCCGATTTAGAGAGCAAGATTCATTTTAGGTTCTTTCTACATCTGAAACACAGGAATTAGGGATGAAGAAGAATTTGGGTCTTGATTTTGCCAGTTTTTCCAACTTTAAGGAACTGTTTTGAAGAAATTTTCTCAAGAAATGAACGAAGAACACGGAGACAACGGGTAAACAAAAACGACTGAAGAATCCAGCTCCCACTGATGAAAAAGATGAACAAAATAACTTCCCCCTTTTCAATTTGAAGAACAAATACCTTTTACTTGAATCAAACTGCTGGAATTACGAATCGCAAAATTGGTGTTAGAATTAGTAAAACATTGATTCGGTGAGAGAAAAAATAAGGCCCCTAAACCGCTGAGTGATGAAAGATCTATAGTGTAGAGATAGAACGTTGGTCTGGAGAGAAAAGCAAGCTCTTGCAACAGAGCTTGATAACTAACTGATGGGTGCTCTCGCGGTGAAGATGAAGGAGCGAAACAATTTGTATAAAATACAGGGAAAGTAGAGTGTGGTACCTTTCGAGAGAAGTGCCCGTGCAGGTGCAGCGGTGGACGGAGACCAACCTTCAGGGTAAGAACCACTAAAGTCTAATCTAAAGTGGGAAAACGCATTAAGCATCTCGTGCCTTTTTTAAGATATGGAGTACATAAACATCCGTGTAAGAAAACAAAATAACCAAACAAAGGAGAAAGAGACGGCTGAAAATGAAAGGTTCCATATCAAAAAAATATAGGATTAGAATCTGACGTGGGTTATTGGTGCAAATTTGTCGGTATATAATTTTACCGAGTTGAAAGTTTTTACCAGTTGACCATGACCGATAATGACTGAAAAACTGTACAATTGACAGAAATGTTAAACAAGCAAGCATAATATAATTGGTTTGCCTTGTTTGACATGATGAACTAGCATGTTACTTGTCAAAATTAACAATTTCATAATACGCAAAGATAATCATAATGAAAATTGCCAAATGGTGAGATAAATGTAGCTTAGTATATTCACAATTTGTAAAAAATTTAAGAGATTGGAGAGGAAACTTACCCTGGCGGAGACGCAACCAGCGAGAGCCAAGGGTACTGTGTACATCATGCTTGTAGTTTGGATGAGAATCCCAGTGGCGGCCACAGCCGACGTTGGGTTGGACAAATAACCAGACAACACTGTCACTATTTCATACCACCACCACTCCAAACATATTCCCAAGCAACTCGGTACAGCCAACTTCAGCACCGGCCCCACGCCTCCACAAACCTCTCCCACCTTCAACGTCCATCTCATCTCACCTTTCCTCCCCCATACCCACACGTATCCTGACATCAATCCCGCAATGTTCATATTTGTTAGCACCGAAGCTATCGCCACTCCTTGCGTTCCCAGCCCAAGCACCACCACCATCACGTAGTTCAGAGGCACATGAAGGCCAACTGCTACTAGAGTGCAATACATCATGGGCTTCGTGTCCTTTTGTGACCTTAAAAATGTTTTTAATGGTTGCACCAAGGTGTTTGTTAAAAGGTCTGGAAGAGAATAAATACAGTAAATAGCCGCCATCCCTGTGATTTGTGGATCTTGGCCTAAAAATACCATGATATTGTCGAGATTGATCCAGAGAACGGCGATGGGTATGGTTGCAACGAGGAGGATTAAGATCATGCGTTGCAGAGAAAGACAGAGGAGATCCCAATTTTTGCTTCCGTAGGCTTGGCTGCATATGGGTTCTAACCCAGCGGCTAAACCCACCATAACAGAATAGCCTGTGATATTTGTAAATCCTATTGCAAGTGCACCACCTGCTAACTCCAGGCTACCAATTCTGCCCAAGAACAAGACAGAGACCACCTGCCTAAAAAATACCAAGAAGTTCATGGTAGTTACCGGTAAGGTCATACCCCACAGCTCTTTCAACTGTTCTACCACCTGCAATTAATCGTTTAGGGATATTCAAACCTTGAATAAAACCCGAAAAAAGGTTGGGATTGAGTTAAGTTGTAGGTCCGTTTCTATACCTGAGAAACAGAGGGGGCTTTGTTTGAAGAAGCATCTGAGTTTTCATCTTCCATTTGTTCCAACGAAATTAATTTTTAGAATCTAATCGACGAGGGGTAGAAACTGCACGGAAACACTCGATCAAACCAAGAACAAAAGAGAAACCCACGTTATAAAATTTACCAATGAACCCATCGCTTACATCAATAAGGCAGACAGACCTCCAATGGAACGTATGGAATTTAGGAAAATGAATAAGAAAGTTTATTAAAAATATGTTTGAAGGTTTTTGATGGGCACAAAACGTACCTTCCTACGCTTGTCTAGAAGTCCGACTGTAAGTGCAGGAGTTGGAAGAGCAAGCAAAAGGCAGGAGTGAAGAAGAAGACGAAAGAAGACAGAAAGAAGCAAGCAGGAATCTGGAGTTTGTATTGTTTAACCAAAAAAGGAAATAACATACGATGAATGGTGGATGGGGTTTTATTTTAGTAAAATATATACATGCACGCCCATACCATGTCGTATTGTATACAGAGAAAGACAAATATGTGTGCTTAGAAAAGCAGAAATGAGTTAATAAGTGGGAGCTATGGCCTACTACCTAACACACTCACATATTGAGAAAGAGAGAGTTTTTGGTTTTGGATTAACGTGGTAGCAGCATAAGGGTATAGAGATAAGTAGCAGGAAAGAAAGCAAGGAGGGACGGGCAGACGGCTAAAAGAGGTGGATCCATTTGTTAGCGTTTCGATGATTGATAGCTTTATCTTTCCACTTTTTTATATCTAAGATCTTCTACTTTTTATGCTTTCTTTAAGCCAGGGGAAACGGAAAAGTTAAATCTTTCTCTTTTCGCCACCACCCACCATGTGTGACCACACGAAAGCTGAGTGGGTGGGACGCCTCAAATACGGGCGTTGGTTGGAAGAGTTGGCACTTGAAGCCCAACAACACGGGGAGACTCAACTCAAACTCTAGTTTTCTTTTGCTTTTCATCACCAAATTTGTATTTCTAACAAACCAACACAGACGTATATACAATCCCAATCAATTGGAACAATATATTCTTTCCAAGATAAATATATAAATAAAAGAAACAACATATGTGCTTGAAAATACCTATTCACCATTTTATTTAACAATCAAGAAATAAATCCACTTACAAATTAGAATTTGTGTACCAAATTTGTTGTTACGCTGGCTTAGTTCCTTCTGAAACAACGAGATAATATTCAAGTTCATGATTGCCATAAAATAAATAAAAAAAATAAAATAGAAAAGTACTGAATCAAAATAAATAAACCATTCTGACATAACGAAGTACCTCATGGCCTCTCTCTGATATTCCTTCGTACGAATTAAACACTGCAATAATGCACATCCGACTTCAATCCTTCCATTGTCTTCTACCTTGCGAATAAACCAAAACATAATCACAAATTCTAAAGCGCAACCTCCAGACGCATTCTACAAATAAGCTAGAACAACAATCAGTCAAGTTCCAGAATCCAAACCAATGCCAAATCAGAACACAAATCTCAAATCAAATTCCACCATTAACAGCCGAAGCTTGATCAAGACATACAAGCAGAGAATCGAGTAACAAACCTACTAGAAATTAGGTTCTAGTCAACAATACTCGTCAAGTAAGTAAAATCCGCCAATCGGAGGCGGATTCCAGCCGGAAAAACATCCAGCGAGCGGTTCGCTTCAAACTTCCTCTTCCTTGCATCGGAGGACGCCAAATTAATGAGTTCGTAAAACGAAAGAACTGAGAACTGAAGAAAGAGGAAGGTGAATTTATTACCTGAAATAAGAAGCTTATGGTGAAGTCTCTGCTGAAAAGAGAATGACAATGGAAGGAAGAACATAGAGGAAATGTAAGGGAAAATGGGAGGGAAGCGTCCGGCTCTCACTCATTTTCCCCCCAGATTTGTTTATTAAAATTTAATTTGATTATTTTTTTTTTCAATTTTCAATTTCATATTAACCTCTAAATTTAATCATTTAACAAAAAAAAATTGAATGCATTTTCAACTTAACTTAACCTAAACCTAAACAGACTAGGGTTGTCACTAAATACACATTGTGGTCGTTATAAGACTTGAGAAAATAGAGTATAAAAAATTTATGAACATAATTGTTTCATTAAAATAAATTAATTTTGCCTCGACCCTCCTTAAAAAACACGTGGGTCAAACTAAACAAACTAAAAAATAAACAATTTCCATAACACATCTTAAAATAAGTACATACCCCTTGGGCACACCAATTAATTCTCCTTGTCGTGTCCTTACTTTTACTTTAAAAAAATAGTTTTCAAAAGTGGTGTATTAAAAGTATTCGGTAAGCAACTCTACTATTAGGGTTACATTAGCATACAGTTTAAAATGAGACGTACATCTATGGGACCTAAATTCGTTTAACCTTAAATCATCAACCCTATGACCCTGTCTTAAAATATGATCCTCTATGACCCTAATCAAACTTAAAAGACATTCATTATCTTGTCTATGTCAATTCCTTATTCTCTTAGTCTGGAATCGACAACCAAAATATAGGTCATCTAACTTGTGACCATTGTGGTACAATTAATACCGTAGTTTTATTTCTCAAATGTCAGATCATTCAATACATACCAGAGGTCCCATGAACATTTCAAAATAACATTTTCATATATGCACAATCATCACGATAATCACGTAGCAAACAAATACATGCATACCTAACTATCATTAAGGGCATGACCAATCTGGTTTAATTGGACTAGCCTGATAGAAACAATGAACCTCCATATTGGTATGATATTATCTACTTTCAGCATAAGCTCTCAATGATGATACTTTTAGCTTCCCCGAAAGGCCTCATTTCAATGATGATAGTCTTCCTTACTTATATACTAAGCTCTCATAGTTTTACTATTGAGTCTTTTTTTAAGGAATCATATCATCAGTCTAGCACTATTTAGCGACTTCTCTTCTTTAGAGTACCATGGATCTTCACTATGACTATTGCTCACAACTTCTTTAGAGTACCATGGATCTTCATATGACTCTCGTATCAAAGATATAAATTGTTGGATTGGTATGGCAACCCTAGAGGGGTGAATAGGGGTTTAACAATAAAAATATTTGAGCGTGATTAATTTTTCTAAATATGAAACTTTTTAAATAGAAGTAGAAAATGATAAGTAATACAACAAGATAGTTCAAGTCAAAACAATAATCAAAACATGCAATAAATCACAATAATAATTTTGAAATGAAATAGGAAAGAGTTAGAAAATATGACACCTTAGTTTTATAGTGGTCCGGTCAAACTTGGCCTACTCCACTCCCCAAGCGCCTCTTGGAAATTTGAATAAAGAACTTTCTCGACTCTTTCCACGGATCAGAGTCCAACCGCTACACCCTCTTTTTACGAGTTCAAGAGCAAACTCAATCCTTTCCACGGCGCAGGATCAAACTGATACAAGTATTTGAATTTTGTATGAACACACCACAACTCTCTCAAAGAGTAGATTTACAATTTGGACCACTCACAACTATTTCCTCACAATACAATAAAAATCCATCTCTAGAATAAGATGAAAGAAATAAACCTGAAAGCTTGGAGAGAGCAACAAACAATGAGGTTTTGAATAATTGAGGATTGAAGAATTATAGAAGTTGTGTGTTTAAAATGTGGGGAAGTTGATGAGAAATAGAGAAGAAAAATGGCAAAAAGTAGGAATTGATATTAACCATTGGATTGTGTTAGGAGTAAGGGAAGGTGGAGATTAAAAGTAAATAAATAAGAAAATTTTCTAAATTCATTTTTATTGTATTTTTAATATAATAATAATATAATATAAAAATAATAAAAAATTTGTGAGTAACGGTCAAATGACAAATTCAAAATTTATTATAAATATAATAATATAATAATAATAAAAATAATGTGAGTAACCATTAAAATTTCAAAATATAATAATATAATAATATAATATAGTAATAATAAAAATGATTTGAGTAACCATCAAAATTTCAAAATATAATAATATAATATAGTAATAATAAAAATTGGTGTGAGTAACGATTAGATTCAAATTTATATTATGTATAAATTAGTTTATTTAGAAATATAGTAATAAAAAAAAAACTCCACCATTTATTATTCTTCCAAAATTACCAGTGTCATATTTTAGATTTGTTCATCATTTTGATTTAGCTGCCACATCATATGTTTTCATGCTTTACTTTTGGTTTCTCCAAAAGACTTCATCTCAGTGACAATAGTACCCCTTAATTATATACCCATGATCTTCCTCTTTAATTAGTCAATGTGGGATTCCAACAATTCTCAAAGTATTCAGTTTGGTCCAATCAATTCGGTCCACTTGTTTGCATGTGATTTAGTCTATTTTTCAAATCTATTTTTGATGATACTCATAATTTCCCTTAATGTACAACTTATTTGAGGGTTTGGACAAATTTGGGGTTGGTAGAAGGCTTAAATCGACTATTAAAATATCGATTGAACCAAGTAAGTAACACTTTGAGACTTTAGATTAAGTTATGCTTATAGTTTGTTTGGATCCATGTTATTAAAATTTACGACCAAACCAAGCTGAATTTGATAATATACCTGATGAACTGTTAGGGTGCTCGATTTTTACAAAATTAATGAAGCCAACTCCAAATTGAATGAAACTAAAAGCGTGACTAGATATCCATATTTAGATCAATGTATTATCTCCCTTATGATAAAATGTTTTGCATATGATATTTAATGCTGTTATACAGGGACAATTAAGAGTTCGCCAACTAACATCTAATCATTAATTTGGCACAGTAATCGAAGGTCTGGATAGCACTATAGACGTGACTATGTTTTGTGTAATTTGTGGAGTCTATTAAGGAGATTTTGAGATTTTAAAATGGCTAGAATTTGTGGAGGAGCTTTTGTGGAGGCTAGGTTTGGATAACAAAGTAGGGAGTGATCTAAAATGGCTAGAATGTTAAAGATGGTGTGGAGAGTGTAGCAAAAGGATCCAAGGACCATTGCAAGCAAAAATCCTAATATTCAAAGTTAATGGTTCCATCCTTTAGAGCAACAAATGTTTGGTCAAAGTATTGGTAATCGATTAACTTAATTTCGTTAATTCTTATAATGCTAGATAACTTCTTCATTCTAGAAAATTATCAAATACTTTAGAAAACATGAGCGAGAAATTATGTTGAAAATAATTTTAGAGAAACGAATGTTATAAGCTAAAAGTGAGTAGACAACAACAACTATTTTGATAGCATATAACCAAGGTAGGAAGAATTGACAATTAGTCACATCCCTTGTAGTACATTTTAACCCGGGCGGGTGCAGACATGATTTTGGTGACTAGTCATACACCCCCGTATTGACACAACAATAATAATAAAGACCTATTTAACACGAAAGAAAGTAAAAGGAGTTCGGAATGGGCATGCGACCAATGGACAACATGTCCTGGACAAGCATGACTGAGACATCCGACATGCGGCCCCAAGCAACACGCCTTAGACAAGCATGACCGTGACATCCTTTCCCACTCAATTGGTTGATGTCTTTTTCAAACGTCTCTTCGCGAACTCAGTGATGTAGGGTGAGGCTGACTTTAGGTCACTCGACATGCTTTCAGCTGATTCAACATTAATGAGTCTCTTCAAATCTGCAAGGAACTGTTGAAAACCTCTTCTTGGTTCGTTAACTCTTCGCGTCTTATCTCTCAGAGTCTCTCCTACTTTCTTCACTTGTAAATTCTTATTTTTTGTGTGAGGAAGTACCACCTCTATAATAACCCGTACAACTGACAATAAATGAGGAGAGAGAAGTTCAGCTGTACCAACACTTTTATGGTAAAAAGAAAAAGAAAAAAAAAGACAAAAGGAATTGGAAAGGGTAGAAAGGGGGCTGAGAGAGAGGGGGTAGGTCGGCTACCTACACCGATTTCCTCTTGATTTCACCTGATATAGGATGTCGGGGTTGCTTAAAGGTTGTGAGGGAGAGAGGGGGAGGAGACGAGAAGCGAAAGAGAAGAAACGAGACCCATTTTCAGCTGGAAGCTCGTGAGTGGCGACGAAGGAACTTGAATCACCGAGGAAGGAAGAACTCCGACGGTAAGTCTCGAGTTGTTGTGTTATCTTCGTTGTTTTCTTCCCAAAACCCTAATGTGTCTCATGGGTCTTCATGTGGCTAGGGTTTGACGTCGAGGGGTTTTTGGCCAATTTTTCGAAAGGAGAAACGCAGTGAAGGGAGAGGGAGAAATCGAGAAAAAGGTTGAAGGAGATAACCGAACCGACCCATATCGCGTGACCGAACCGACCATTTTTATTTTTGCGTAACTGACCCGACCCAAGCGTGTACCGCTCCGACCCGACCTAACCCACCTATATAGAACCGAAACTCGAGAACTTTTTTTCCCTATCATACAATCTGACCTATTTCCATTCCAATTTGGGTACTTAACTCACTAATTCCATAATGAATTATTTTATAGGGCAATTTCAATAAGGTTAGCTAAGTGAGATCAATCTTGAAGACCCGATATAATCTCGGGAAGTCTACAGCCAAGTAAGTAACCCCATGGAGCAAGTTTCTAAGAAATGCTTGTAGGAGTCGATTCAGAATGAGGGCAAATGATTTAGTACCATACTTAGGGTTGGTTAAATTTAGTCCCATGAAAATTATACTTTGATGATGATGTGAATGGTTGTCCCTTGATTATAGTTACAGTTATATAGTTTCCACCCGCATGAATATGAAATCTCTGATAGATAATTGGAGTTATATGCTTCCTAATATGTTGAGGTTGATTATTATTATTTAATTAGCACGATGAGCATGTTGTATGTCTTTATTCATTGTTATGCATTGATTTTGGATTTGGATAACCCGTTATTACCCCGTTGTGAGTTGAATCAATTGCTATGTGCTAGAATGTGAATTGTGAATGGTGAATTTCATACACTATGAGCTACTATTTACATATTTGTACTGAGTTATACTTTCCATAGTTGCCATGGGTGATCAGGTACCTTGTAGAGATGGATAGGGTGCAACCCCTATTTGTGAACTAACCAACAGAGGTTAGGGTCTACTTGTTACGTTTGATTTAGTTATCACTCATAGAGGATATGAGTAGCCATAAGGAGTATGTATCAACTAAGGGGGGCCTAGTGGGGAAAGCCATGACCTTTTTACTGACCCAGCTTTGAAGGGCGTAGAGGCAGGTAGTTTACTGTTCTAGCCTGAAAAGGCAAAGTAACAGGTAGTTATTGTTTCTAAGATAGGCAGTTTTACTGTTCTGAACCCGATGAGGGTGTAAGATAGGTAGTTTTACTGTTTTGAACCCAATGAGGGTGTAAGACAGGTAGTTTATTGACCAAGCTCGGAAGGGCATAATGGCAGGTAGTTATTAATCTTAGGAACAGGTAGATGTTGTCCGACACCACTAGGAAAGACAGGTAGTTTATTGACCAAGCTCGGAAGGGCATAATGACAGATAATTATTGATCTTAGGAACAGGTAGATGTTGCCCGACACCACTACGAAGAATCCACTAATTTGAGCTCAATAGGTAGATAGGTAGGGAGAATCCATATCAATGAGTAACCATAGGGTCTTCTCTTTAGATCGCACCGGATTTTTTTAGAGACTGGTTCAAACACATAGCCTAAGATTCCGTAAATAGGATTAAGTTTGACAAGAGCTTACAAGTAGGTTGCTTACCAAGTATTTTTATACTCATTCCATGTTGTTTCTATTTTTTTCAGGTGGGAAGTAGATCGGTATCGGTGGCGGGAATGTGCGGAGTCGTGCGTTTGCAGAAGATGCCCTTAGATCGAGTCCTCCACGGATCTCGTTATGTTTTTAATTATTTTGGATTTTGGAATGCATATCAGGAAACTTTAATTTTCTTGTGTCCCTTTTTTTATAAAAAATAAAAAATGTTGTATGGCTTTTACCCTTAACTCCACATGGCTATTCATGATTCGATGTGTCGGAGAGTAGTCATTACAGTGTGGTTTAGAGCCCGAGGTTGTTAGGTCCTATAGACCCTCCTTTTAACTAGGGTGTCAGTTGGTCCTCTATAGCTCAGCTCGTAGCCACGTTCCCATATTATAGTTTAACTTTCCATGATGTAACATTGACTCATAGACCAATTAAGGCTAAAGGTTTGAGTTGACACCTAGTAACTTGCTGATTGTATAATGTAGTAACTTGCTTATTGTATTATGTAGATATTATGGAACCCAAGACTAGAAGTAATGGGCGAAGGAGAGGTAGGAGAGCCGTTAGGGCTCAAGAGGAATCTAATCCTACTCAGGATTCAGCCCCAGGACACACACCGCCGGTCTAGGCACCTGAGCGCGTTCAAGTGCCGCCAATACAGGCACAAGGGCAGATAGAAGCCCCACCTTCAGACATAGTATTGATTTCCAATGAGACCCTCTAGGCGCTTATACGGGCTGCTAGGGCCAACCAAGGGGGATAACGCTGACATGACGAGGCCGCAAAAATTCATTAGAGATTTTCTAAAGCATGATCCTCCGACCTTCGAAAGGAAAGTAATTGATCAAGCATTGGCAGAAATATTGGTAGAAGCAATTGAGACCATATTTGGGTATATGAATTGCCTTGCTGATCAAGAAGTGAATTGTGCCTCCTACATGCTCAAATACGAGGCACACTTTTGGTGGAAGATTGCCCAAAGAATGGTGAAGGGTGGAGACTTAGACGAGGAGCCAATATGCTGACATGAAATGAAGAGAACTTTCTACAAGTATTATCCACCATTGAGTCAGTATAGGAACGAGGTCACCTTCCTAAACCTAAAGCCAGGAAACAAGACGGTCGAGGAGTATGACATGGAGCTGACTCGATTGCCCCGATTTGCACCTGAGCAATGTCGATACAGAGGAAAAACATATACAAAGGTTTATTGCAGGTCTTCGAGAGGAAATACACGGAACAGTGGGGGTCGTAGCACCTACTACCTATGTAGGCCCCCTACATGCCGCTACCATGATGGACACCCAACTCCAAAAAATGTTCAGGAGGTTTAGGGATCAGAGGAATCTCCACAGTAAGCGAGAATGGAATCGTCGTGAAAGTTCGTCATGGCACGGGAATAGAGTAAGATCACATAAGCCACCTCCAGCAGAGAGGCAGTAGAACATTAGAATTGAGGCCCTTAGACTTAGAGGCCTATTTTCTCCACTTGTGGCACCAGACATACGGGGGAGTGCAGAGCAGGTTCTAACGCATGCTTCCATTGGCCACAAGAAAGCAGATGCCCTCACAGGAGGTGTCAGGAGGATAACAAAGCATCAAGGTTAGGGCAAGAAATTCGAGGGGACATGGCGCAGAACCGCGGCACCACTAATGCAACTACCTATAAGAGGGTGGATAACATGGACATCGTGGGGACAAGTACCTTACTAGTACTTGGCTTTCATGCTTTCCTATTATTTGATTATGTATCCATACACTTGTTCATATCTACTACCTTCGTAAGATACGTAAAGTTTGGACTAGAGTATTTAGGATATAGATTATCAGTGTCTACAACATTAGGGGTTATTTTAGTAGCTGATCAGAGGGTGCAAGCTAGCCAAATAGTAATATCAGGACGACCTTTAGAGGTGGAGTTAATCGTTCTTGACATGAGTGATTTCATCGTGATCTTCGACATGGACTAGCTTGCCGAGAACCACACAATTATCAATTGTAGGGCTAGAGAGGTGATCTTTAGGCCACTTAATGAATAGAGCTTTAAATTTAAGGGTGTAGATTCTCAAAGCACCCTAAAGATTATCTCTACCCTAAAGGCTAAAAAGTTAATTGGCCATGGAGCTTGGGTCTAATTGGCTAGCGTATAAAACACGAGGCGGGGTACAGGCAGCGCAATAAATAGGCATGTAGTACAAGAGTTCGGGATGTGTTCCCTGAAGAGCTGCCTGAGTTACCACCAATCAGGGACATGGACTTCGCAATCGAACTGGAACCAAAACTAACCCTGATTTCCAAAGCACCATACAGGATGCCTCCTGCCGAGTTGAAGGAACTAAAAGAGCAGTTGCAGGATATCCTAGATCGAGGTTTTATCAGGCCAAGTGTGTCGTCATGGGTGGCCAAGTGCTATTTGTCAAGAAGAAAGACAGGACGTTGAGATTGTGCATTGACTACAAAGAATTGATTAAAGTAACAATAAAAAAAAAATGCATTGCCTCACATTGACGATCTATTTGACCAACTCAACCCCAACCACAACTCCGGCTGCACCCTCTGAATCAGTGGAGTTCGCAACTCCACGTACTATGGATTCGATGTTGGATGCTGATCACGATGATGGTCTGGTGGCCAGGTACCGGAGGATGGAAGACCTACTTCGAGAAGGGGAACCACCAGGACTGGCGGCGCGCGAGCTCGAAGAAGAGGTGGCCGAACTGCATGCCATCAACGCGGATGGAGCGAACTCCTTCGCCGAAGTAGAGAAGAACCCGTGCTGGCTGAAGGCAATGCAAGAAGAGATGGTGTCCATCACTAAGAACAAGACGTGGAGTCTGGTGGACATGTCGCCGGGACACCGAGCCATAGGACTCAAATTAGAGTTCAAACAATAAGGTAGATATACGACAAGGGTTTAGGAGGAGATTGTTAGATAAATCCCTACTTTTTAGTTAAAGTGATCTCTATTTGTTAGTTAAAGTCACACAATTAATTCGAGTGGAATGGACACGTTGGGTGGAAGTGCTTTAATCTAATTGCCACTCATTTCCATTCTTAGCTAGTGGAAAAAGTGAGTAAGGGCATGCGGTCGAGAAACTCAATAATTTCATCCGCTGAATATGAGATAGATCGGCGTTGGCACTTTCATTGCTCTCAAACTCTTGCTGCTTTTTCCCACGGGAGCATTCGCTTTAGCGCACGGGCAATTTGTTCAGCTCAAATAAATCCATCTTATCAAAGAGATTGAGCTCGTCATCGTAAAGCGATTTCTTCGAGTGATCGGACAATACTGCCCACGAATCTGCATCCAGCTTGAAAGCTTGACTGGCATAAGGAAATTTATTCTTATCGGGATGTAGAAGCAACACAAGCTTCCGATACTGTTTCTTGATGAGATCTGAATCATCAGATCACCGTTCAACCTGAAGAATCGAATACCAATCATTGTGGTTATTGATTCTCTCCTCCGACGCCAATAGCACATTCACATCGAAGTGCAACAAAGTTGCACGCTTCAAGGTCTAAAAACAAGATCTGCGATAAATCCTGCTCTAATACCACTTGTTGTCTCTGACTGAGCGTTTGGTGAGGAAATCCTTGACGAAGGAAAAAGTGCCGAAGAAATTGTTGGGAGAAGAAAAACAGAAAAGCGGAAGAAAATAAAGAGAGAGAGAAAGAATAGGAAGATTTGGGATTTGACTTTGCTGAAAAACACGGTGCTTGTATTGCCCGACACCACTAGGGAGAATCCACTAACTTGAGCTCAGTAGGTAGATAGGTATGGAGAATCCATGTCAATGGTAACCATAGGGTCTTTTCTTTAGACTGCAGCGGATTTTTTGAGAGACAGTTTCGACAAGAGTCTACAAGTAGGTTGCTTCCTGAGTATTTTTATTTTCATTACATATTGTTTCTATTTTTTTCAGGAGAGAAGTAGATCAGTGTCGGTGGCAGGAACGTGCGGAGTGTCACGGTCCTACATTTTTTTACTGTGCGGCGTCGTGATCCTGACACGACCACGACCAGCCTTAAGGAGAATTGAGCCCCATATATATTTTTCGCCCCGGCTTTGTGGCTTCGTCGGACCTTAGGCAATGTTTGTCTTCGCCCATCAGACATCGCTTGTGCGGAATCCAAGCTTGTCCAACCACACACGCCGCCTGCGCGTGCATGTTCAATCGTCTGCGACACAACCGACTTGCCCCTACACTAGGCCAAGTCACCCGGCTCGACCTTGCCTCTGCTCGGGCCAAGGTCTCTCAATACAACGTCGCATCTTGTCTTGTCATCTCGATCCCCATCGACAGGGTCCATATGTCTTGACGCCATCCCGAGTCTCGGGATGTTGTCGGCCATCATGACTCGCTCGGTCATGTCATCGAGAATGGGCCCGCGTGTCTTTCATCTCATCGGGACTTCCCGAACATCCATCCATCCGGGCTATTTCAAGGCATAGGCCCTCACGTGTCCATGCCGAGTCCTTTACGAATACCGTACCGGATAGCGGGTGTATGTAGCAACCTCCGACACGCGGGCTGGGGCGCAATACCGGCACACCCGTGCCGCCTGATACTGTCCTTGAAAAACCTATTTCAAAGAAAGTCGCCCGAGACACTCGTCTCGACACGCTCGCCCACACTGTGACACACGTATGTGCCACAGGGTAGCTCACTTAGGCCACAGGGCCCAGGGTTGGTGGAGAGCTAACACCATGGTACCCCTATAGTACATTCTGAGCCATTTTCAATCCACCAGGAGTAGACATGATTTTTGTGAACGGTCATACGGTGTCGTGCATTGTCCGTCCGATGTCCGATTGACATCAAATTTGGCGAGCATTCATATTTCATATGGACGGACTTAACTCCCGAACCGCATGACCAAATTCCTTCCAGAATCTCGACTTTCGAGGTTAAGGCTCGGGGCCCTACCCGGCCCTTCAACGAGCCTATCTTTGTCCCTCATGTCTCTTCTAATGTCTTTGTCTTGCTTATGTCTCAACTTGTCTTTTAACGCAATGTCCACTTAGCGTGGTGGTGTGTTGGATGATGCACGTCCTCCTCGATCGCATCATGGCATTCTTCTATGTTGGCCCGCCTATGGCCGGATGGGCGTCTCTTGAGGGACGCCACTTTGCTTGTCGCACCGTGAGGGTCACAACCTACTCTCTTCATAGTATGGTTGTGACATTCTCCCCCACTTAACTTAGTCATCATCCTCGATGACTTACTCGGGGCACAATCGTATTATAGATTGTGACATTCTCCCCCACTTAATTGAGTCATCGTCCTCGATGACTTTCTCGGGCGCATTCGCCCCACTGATTGTGAAATTCTCCCCCACTCAATCTCGGCATCGTCCCGATGACGATCCGAACTCTCTGTCTGTTGGCGACTCAACTCGCTGGATTTGGTTGTGTTTCAAAAATATTAAGCACCTGACTACCTTCTGTTAGAATGTGCTCATCTTACTGACGTATTCCGTCAACTGGAGGACAAGTTCGAGTGGATGCTCTAGACTTCCCTTTTTGTCATATGGCACCACGATCTGACTCTTGACTTGGTCAGTTGTTGGGTGAACTTGCCTCAACTTTGACTTGCCACTACTATCTACGGCTATCCCTCTTCGAACCTATTTCTGTTGTTCGCCCATCTTGGACTCGGCCACTGAGACTCGCAACGTAGACGTGGCTATTCAGTGTTTGCCATAGCTGTGGGTGAGGCTGACTAACTCTGCAGACACTCACCAGACAACTATGGACTTCCTAAGGACATCTTGCCCCATTGTGGCCAACTTGGCCTCAGTGTGTGTATTTCTCGGAATCACATAAATTTGTGCACCCCTCGGTGTGGGGCTCGCAAGCCCAACCGCAACACTCTCTCGTCGCGGTCACTCCTGTTGAGTAGAGTCAAAACCTGTTTGACATAGACTCTTCAATTGTTGGCGCTACTTTCCGGCCAACTCTCTGTATTTTGTCACCTTCATGTGGCTATTGCTGCATTAACACTTCTCCTCGTCTTCTTCGCAGCTTTGTTTTCGTATGTTCACTTCCAGCTTGATGCTCACTTCTCGAGCGGATGCTGGTTTTGACAACTCTTGTGGTGTCATCCACCTTAGGCACAAGGTGATGACTCAAGGAATATGTGTGCTCGCACATTGGAGCATCTTTACGGGGTGAGAGGCCTAATGATTCGGGCTCTCCCCCACTTGCACTCGGCTGCCTCTGTGCAGTAAGGTCGTCCTCCCATAAGGACTTGCATTGTACTCAATTTTCGCACTTGGCCAACGTGTGTCTTTTCTTGACTCTCGGTTTCTCTGCTTGTAACCACTAACACTATTCCTCTTATGTGAGTGGTTCTCTTGGAAGGCACCGACATGGTGCATTCACTGTTTCATTTGTCTTGCCAACTTTCAAACTACAAGCACTTGGCAAGTGAGCTTGTTTTTTTCTATGACGGGTAGATCTCTCCATGATTATAATTCTGACCGGCAACTGTCCTGCCTACTCTGGCACTCTTGACACACTTGCAAGGTCTTCGATCAACTCTTGGGTTCATTTCTCTTGACTGTCTTGTCCGACTAGACACACAAAGTGTGGCTCTGATACCAATTGTCACGGTCCTACATTTTTTACCGTGCGGCGTCGTGATCCTGACACGACCACGACCAGCCTTAAGGGAAATTGAGCCCCATATATATTTTTCGCCCCGGCTTTGTGGCTTCGTCGGACCTTAGGCGATGTTTGTCTTCGCCCATCGAACATCGCTTGTGCGGAATCTAAGCTTGTCCAACCACACACGCCGCCTGCGCGTGCATGTTCAATCGTCTGCGACACAACCGACTTGCCCCTACACTAGGCCAAGTCACCCGGCTCGACCTTGCCTCTGCTCGGGCCAAGGTCTCTCAATACAACGTCGCATCTTGTCTTGTCATCTCGATCCCCATCGACAGGGTCCATATGTCTTGACGCCATCCCGAGTCTCGGGATGTTGTCGGCCATCATGACTCGCTCGGTCATGTCATCGAGAATGGGCCCGCGTGTCTTTCATCTCATCGGGACTTCCCGAACATCCATCCATCCGGGCTATATCGAGGCATAGGCCCTCACGTGCCCATGCTGAGTCCTTTACGAATACCATACCGGATAGCGGGTGTATGTAGCAACCTCCGACACGCGGGCTGGGGCGCAATACCGGCACACCCGTGCCGCCCGGTACTGTCCTTGAAAAACCCATTTCAAAGGAAGTCGCCCGAGACACTCGTCTCGACACGCTCGCCCACACTGTGACACACGTATGTGCCACAGGGTAGCTCACTTAGGCCACAGGGCCCAGGGGTGGTGGAGAGCTAACACCATGGTACCCCTATAGTACATTCTGAGCCATTTTCAATCCACCAGGAGTAGACATGATTTTTGTGAACGGTCATACGGTGTCGTGCATTGTCCGTCCGATGTCCGATTGACATCAAATTTGGCGAGCATTCATATTTTATATGGACGGACTTAACTCCCGAACCGCATGACCAAATTCCTTCCAGAACCCCGACTTTCGAGGTTAAGGCCCGGGGCCCTACCCGGCCCTTCAACGAGCCTATCTTTGTCCCTCATGTCTATTCTAATGTCTTTGTCTTGCTTGTGTCTCAACTTGTCTTTTAACGCAATGTCCACTTAGCGTGGTGGTGTGTTGGATGATGCATCGTCCTCCTCGATCGCATCATGGCACTCTTCTATGTTGGCCCGCCTATGGCCGGATGGGCGTCTCTTGAGGGATGCCACTTTGCTTGTCGCACCGTGAGGGTCACAACCTACTCTCTTCATAGTATGGTTGTGACACGGAGCTGGCTTCAGAAGAAGTCCTTAGATCGAGTCCTCTTTCTCCATGACGTTTTTAATATCATTTTGTATCATTTTGATGTTTATTTTGGATAACTCATGATGTTTTGTAACTGTTTTCTTTTTTATGTCTCCGCGTCCTCTTTCTCCATGACGTTTTCAATATCATTTTGTATCATTTTGATGTTTATTTTGGATAACTCATGATGTTTTGTAACTGTTTTCTTTTTTATGTCTCCACGGATCTGGTTATATTTTTTAATTACTTTGGATTTTGAAATGTATATCAAGAAACTTTAATTTTCTTGTGTCCCCCATTTTATAAAAAAGGAAAAATGTTGTTTGGCTTTTACCCTTGAGTCTACGTAGCGATTCGTAATTTGATGCATCGGAGAGCGGTCATTAAAACCTCTTTGTGCTTGACGTCTTTTTGGTCGAGATAGTAATTTTCAAGTTACTAACGTTGGCAACAGATCTAGTCCGAATCCATGAGAGAAATTGGATCCTATATGATGCCTTCATGACCTTGTGGATAACTTTGACTGGTCCATAATACTTTCGCACCCGTCTTTGATTCTTGTTGCTTTGAACTCTGAGTTGATCTGACTTCAATTTGATCAAAACTCTCTCTTTGTCTTGAAATTTTCGTGGCTGTTGCTTCTGACCAGCCCTTCTCTCATCCTTCTGGATGGTATTTTTGTGTAAACATGTGTTGTTTTAGAGGTTTTTCTTCTCCATCCTTCAAATGAGGGGTTGGCTTGGAGTCTCTCCCTTGAATTTGGATGATCACTGACAAGTGTTTTTGTAGGCCTAATGAACTCGACTTTTAGCAAGCCCTTTAGCTTTTTGTAGAATTCAAATAGCTTAGGTTGAGTCATAGGACATTCACTTGTGGCAGACGGTCTCGCCCATGACATAGCATCGATCTCGTGATCTATCTGGCCATATGAAGATAAATATTTTGTCTTGACTTTTTGGTCTTGTGTCGCAGTGTTCTTGTAGTGGCCGCGAGGTTTCTATTGGATTGAACTCACTTGAAATCGCCTCTTCAATTACGACAATGGTAGAATAATCCCAACATAACATTAATCATGGCTAAGATCATTTCTCAACTGTAGAGCCGACATCATTTTCACCCCTCTTGGTTGATAGGTGTTTATCTAAATAATCGTTGGGTTAGACCCCGTTACTACGAAGCATTTTTCTAGGGGCATGGGAATGACTTTGTATTCTAGTAGAAAGTCAATCTCTAACACAATATCGAAGTCATCCATCTTGACTATTAAAAATTCAGTTTGTTCAGTCCAAGTCTTCAGCTTCATTAGAGTTCTCTTTGCAACTCCTAAGACAGGTAAACAGCCGAATTGATGACCTTCATCTTTCATGTGTCTTAATGTGAAAGGATGTTCAAGCGTTTTGCTTCGGTCTCTGGAATTAAGTTGTGGGTGACTCCAGAGTCGACAATGGTATTTCTGAATGCTATGAGATTAACCCAGACCTCAAGATATATAAGATCGTGTTCCACTAGCTCCTCTATCTCATTCTACTCTCTTTTGAAGAGCATACAAGAACTTTAGTGCCCCCATGCGGGGGTGTTCAACATTCTCAACCAACGGTATTTTTGTTTCTACCATCTCATACTCAGCTTCTAAATTCACTTCTAATTTTGCTTGGAAGGGGTATAGTGTCGCCTTCTGTGGGCATTCAGATTCTCGATGGGCTCCCTTGCATATGCAGTAGGACAAGTCACCTTGACCGTGACTATTCTAGATATGAGGTTTTTGCCATTGATTTCTATCTCTCTTTTGGAAGGACTTGCTTTTCACTCCTCTGCTTTCAAGTCTGTCACCTCCCCCACCCTTGGGGGAGTTGGGTCGATAATTTCTATTACCCCCAAATACAGAAGTCTGGTTATGCCCTTTCATCTTGTGATTGGTCATTGCTAACGTCAAATAGTCGTTCGACTATAGCATAGGTCGTGGAAAGGTCTTGGATCCTTTGTTCCTAAAGCTTGGCCTTCGCCCACAACTTCAACCCCTCAACGAAACTAAAGACCTTATCTTTCTTGGACACGTCATGAATATCCAACATAAGCTCGAAAAATCAATTAACATAGTCTTAGATATTACCAGTATGTCTCAACTCCCTTAACTTCCTCCTTGTGATTATCTTGACATTTCCAGGAAAGAACTGAGAGCTGAGTTCTTGTTTTAAGCTCTCCCAAGTATCCACAGCACATCGACCATCTTGAATGTCCATATACTTGGATCTCCACCACAACTTTGCATCGTCAGTTAGATGCATTGTTGCCAACATGACCTTCACTTCTTCTACTATGGGGTATTTGTGGCTCAAAAGTACTGTTTGAGGTCGAAGATAAAGTTCTTTAAAGCCTTGGCATCTCGAACTCTGCTGAAGGGCTTGGACTCTGGGACCTTTATCTTGTTGAATTGTACTACACCCCAATTGGGGTTTGGTTCTCCATCGCTCTCATGGTGAGGTTTTTTTGGTGCTTAAATCTGCCACTTCAGCCTTGACCACTCCAAAGGTTGCTCTTAAATTCTCAAACATTTCTGAGACCATATAAACAATCGTTTGTTGTGCATTGTCTAAGCCTTCGATGCGTTTTTCCATTTGGACAACAAAGTCCGTCGAGCTATCCCTACGCTCGAAGCCACCAACAGTTGTGGCCTTGTCTTTTATGGCCTCAACCCTAATCATTAATTAGAGGACAACCATTGCTTCAAGGCGGAAATCACATTCATGCAAGACTCTAAAAGCCCCATTCCACCAGGAACTTCACTCATGTAGAGTAACTGTTCTCTGATTTCTACCAATCGGTCAGTTTGGGACTTGCCCAGTTGTTTTACTGCAGACATGTCTATATGCTACGATCCAAGGAGTCAACTAGACATTGATACTATTTATCATAATCGCACTCTTGTGGCAGTGTGACAATGATTGTGCGGCACTTGTTCTAACCACGAGAACAAGTCAGTCGTGTGAAATTCAAACTTTGCATACAATATCGACTATGCTCGAGCCTCGAGTCACGTTTGAGAGAAATGTTTTAGAATACGTGAGTGAGGAAATACGTTGAAAATAATTTTAGAGAAAGTAATGTTATAAGCTAAAAGCGAGTAGGCAAGAACGACGACTTTGATAGAATCTAATTCAGGTAGAAAGAACTGACAAGTAGTCATATCCCATTATAGGTGACAATGTTTAAAATGTATCATTTAAGTAGGTAGAAAGAATTTTGTTTAAAATGTATCATTTTTTAAATAATTTTTTTCATACACGGTCATGACATGCATATAATAGCGAGCATAAATGTTGAAAGTTTTGAAATTAAAATTATAATTTTAAGATATAAATAAATCACAAAAACCCCTTGGAAGGTGAGGTTCCCTCCCACCACCTTACGGTTGGATAGGCATACGTCGCCACTCTCCCATTTGCCACTTGGCAAATGAGAGGAATCCAACGTTTCTGTTACGTCGTCGTATTGCATAATAAAATAATAATAACAATAATCTTTCCATTTTAATTGATACTTTCATTCCGTACAATTATTGAAATAATCAATTGGAGTGACGAAAAAGTAATTTTTTAATCATTGGATTCCGACCCTAAACCGACCTAGAAGTTAATTTAAAAAGTATTCTTAATATTATATAATTTAAATTTTGGAGTGTCTAATAAATTTTAAAAATTTATAAATATAAAATTGAGAATTTAGAATCTCTTTAATTTTAAAATTTATTAAATATAAAATTAAATATTAAAAAATTATGTAGTCAAATTAAAAGTTCAAAAATTTATTAGATATTTTTTAATGCTAATAATAGAAGAAGGATGGTTAATCATAATGTTTATTTTATTTATTTTGGTTTTACATTTTTTTAGTAATAATAAGAAAAAGCAAGCAACATTAAAGTGGAATTTATGCCCAAATATAAATATTCCAAAAGCAAATCAAATTAGGCTCCTAAAAGTAGATTATATGCATGAATAGGGGCTTTGGAGTAAAAAGTGGAATTTATGCCCAAATATAAATATTCCAAAAGTAAATAAAATAATAATAATAATTGAGAAGCTGATTTGGTCTAGAAAGAAAATACCGACATAAATAAGTAGCTACATGTTTTAACCCCTTTAATTAGTACTTTTAAGACGAGCATGCCATGAGTTAGTATTGTTTAAGTCTGCATCATGTTAGAATTTGATCTTATTTGATGAAACCGGATAAGCATATTAAACATAGTAAAGTATTTTAAGGTTAGCGGGCTATAAGATGTTGCTGCATGTTTTTTGTGCAAGTTTTTCTAGTAGGATTAGTGTTCTAATTTTTTTAAGCAGGTTTAGAATATAACTAATGTGATTTATAAAATAACATGAATATGGATAAATCATGTAACAATAGAAGTGTGCCGGTGTTATATTCTATCTGTTGTTTGTCACATGTTTGTACGTTGTGTTAACTAGTGGAGCATTATTAGATAACTTTTTCTAGCGATTAGGTCCACTTTTGTACTCACAAGCCTCACAAGAAGTAGGAGCACTTAGCGGCGCCTTACGTGTTCTCTGTGGGTCAAGAGGTCTACCATTACTCCATAGTCATGATCTTGCCAGAGCAGAAAAAGGAGCCACGTAGCGTTTGAAAACATGGGGGTTACTTCTTTTGTCACTTTCGCGTTATGAGACTACTAGAGCCAAGACAACTACTTGGCTAAACATAGATTAGAGTGGGAAGTTGAGATGACATACACTAAGATTTAATTGCAACCATAAGAATTACCTCTAAGTCTAGCTGGATCTTTACTTTATTATATCGCACGGAAGATTAGTAGTTTGAAAGTGTCTTGTGGGGCTAAGTATTCAACACTATAGGTTATCAACTAAAAACCTAGAGATAACTTAACAGCGGTTCGTTTCAAAGTTTTATTTATGATACTTGAGATTAAGATATATAAAAAATGATATTTGAGAATTGAATACTTAAAAATAGAATTTTATATAAATAAATCATATTTTTATTTAGTTTTGGCAAGTAATTTCAACCTTTTTATTATAATACTTCATTTTAGATAATTAATTGCGGTTAATCAGTTAGTTTTTATTAAATTAAATTATTCAACGAATTTTAACTAATTTAAATTAAAAATTTTATTCATTAAATTTTAGAATTGAACTTTATTTAGCAATATGATCCATCCTAATAATTATCTTAAAAGAAATGACTAAATATATATATTATTATTTTTTATATACCATTAATATCAAATCATAAATAAATATAAATAATGTAACGACCCTAATATTTTACCTATTTTGTCTAAGGTCATTAGTACACTTTGAAATGCGGAATAAATATTAAGTGGGCCCTGTATCATTAATGCGGCTTACACTCGCCTTTTATTACCTCGTGAAAGAAAAATACAAGGGAAAGAAAGGAAAAAGAACAAAACCAAAATAAATCTCTTATCCTACCCTAAGGTTTATTATGCAAATACAATTCAACCTATACTAGTCTAAACTAATCACCCAAAACGAATTCAACTTATACTAACCTATACTATGAAGGGACAAAAAGAAAGATGACTGCCCTATGCATGTGCCACGGTCCCGGGGTGAAAGATGCCGCCGACGATCTCACATGGGTGCCTTACCCTTATCTGGAAAAAAAAAATATAGCACGAGGCTTGAGTATTTCTAGAATACTCAGTAAGTGCCCCCCCTATCGGGGTTATGCAACAAACACAAGCAATGAAATGATGGGACCTATCTTTCGTTTCGTTTCGTTTTTCCTACGGTGCTGTCCTAACAGGTAACTCTGGACGTGTACCATATACTCTACACACAGCCCATACGTGCGAGTATGGGCTCACCAGCTAGTTCGCACACCGCTGGGCCACTTTTATTACCCGGTGGGCATACTTTAGGAGCCTCTTATGCCGGGACCCGTTAGAACTAGTAACCGTCACGACAGCGTTATACGAGGCATAACGATCGTTGCCCTGCCATTGGGTGTACGCGTCCGTACCCTCGTGATGGAATGGGGGTATCCCCCCAGATGCATGAGCACACACAATGCATGAGGTCCCCATTAATACTATATTATCATTAGTGAACATAACCCCTCAGTTACGTTCCATGCAAACATGTCAACCTCGTTTCCTATTTACGTACCATACATAACTCTATTGGGGTTTTGTTCTCATGTATCTACCTTATTTCATGTCATACAATTCATGCAATTAATATTCAACATTCCACACAATCATGTCACAACCATTCAAGAACAACTTAACGTCACATGCATTACATATCGTATCAGATTTCAAAGCATACATAGCATACATAGCATACAATTACGTTCACATAGGTACGTATTTAAACACACAATTCAATGCACTATTTAATGACACGTGCGAAACCACGGGCATGTGTCATCACACAACAACAACGCGTAATCCTACGACGGGGTGAGCCACTTACTTGGTAGGCCTTAGCCGAAGTACTCCCTAAAATATAACGTAAGCTCCTAGCTCCTGTAAAACGTCCTACGCTTCCGTGGGTGGTTGGTTCCTATTGGATCATTCGACACATTCGTTAGTATTTCACAATTATCATAAATATCCAACTTGAAATTGTGACATACGTCCTTAAAATTGTCTAATTTACCTTAAACGGGGCCGAAACCACGTCCGGGAGGGTCGGAACAGTGACAAACGGGTCGGAAACAGGTTTCCCGAGCCGGATAAGCCGCCGGAGCCGAGAAGCTGCCGTCAAGCCGAGAAGCCGCCGTCGAGCCGAGGGGTGTCGCGCTGCCGAGGTGACACGTGGCACAACCAGAGAGCGACACGTACAACGGTCCGGGTCGAGGCGTGGGTTTTCGGGTCGAGCGCGCGGGTCTAGGTTGGCCGCGAGCGACGGGTCAGCCCAAGCTGGAGACTGTGTAGGTGGGCTGGGCCTTAACTGGTTTTTCTGGGCTGGGCCGAATCGTTTTGGGCTGCGGGAGGTTTCGTCGACCGAATTGGGTCAGCGTGGGTTGGGTTCGGTTCGGGTCGCGGGGTCCGACGTTCGGGTCGGACTTCGTCTTCTTCGCCCGGCTTCCTCGCCGATTTCCGGCGACTGTCTTCTCCCTCCGTGACATCGCTTCGCCGTCCTTTTTCCCTACCTTTTCTCCGTTTCCGAGTCTCCTTCTTCCCCTAATCTCATTTTTGGGATTGGTTTGGAACGTAACGGCCTAACACTCCCGGATCTGAGAGGGTTTGGGGGATCCGACGCTCTATCTTCCTTGCCGGCGGTGTACAACGTGTAGGACTCGCCTAAATCTATCCCTGATGTATGTAAAAGGCTCTGGGATTACTTTCGTTACGTGAAATTGAAGTTTGACGTCGATTTCGTAAGGTTTGGGCCTCGCTGGAGTTTCGTCGGCTTTTCCTCTTCCTTCGTTTTTCCCTTTTTCCTTTTCCTTTTTCCTTCCTTGCAGGTGCTCTCGGGGTGGCTGAAGGTCAGGTTCGTGTTTCCTCCGCGATCCCGACTTCGCCCGCCCTTTGTGGGTCGTGTGCGAATGAAAACTCCGGCGAACGCCGGAGTTTTCGGTCCTGCCGACGACTCGCGGTTTTTTTTTTTTTTTTTTTTTTGATCCGTTACAAATAAAATGTCAATATTTTTCTCATACTTTGTTGATTTCAAATAAGATTCGATAATTACACAAATTGCATGTCAACAACATGCTAACTCAAAATAAGAATACATCACTTGATAGGTGCACAACAAAGGTATGTTTGTATATGTATATATATATTAGTTCGAACTCTGTCTCGAATACTCAACCCATCCACTTTTCTAATTTAATTAATTAAGGAATTTCGACGTTCCTCTCTAGTAGATTCTCGTTCAGTGACCAATAAAGTAATTTCTTGACTATTTTCATTGGCATTTGAAAGATGATTGCTCGTTACATTCTCAAATCCATTAATTATTGCTACTAGGGAGTCCACACTCCTTTTTCCTTCTTTACTAGAGATATGTTGGATGCATGAGTAGTTAATTGTTTATTTAAAGGATCAGACGAGTAAAAACTATCTCCTTACAATTCTTATAGCCCATTCTTCCTTAAAATTCTTATAAGCCCACTTTTCATTCCACAACTTGTAACATATCACACTAATTGTTTTAGAAATGGAAAATACTTGTTTCTAAGACCTTAAAAACAAATATAAATTCATTTCAACACATATTGATAATAATATGATAAAATTTCATTAATAATGAAAAACTTCCCCTCACTAAATATATGCTTTTCAGGATGTTGTATGAGGTAGCAAGCTGAGATCATGCGACATTGAACTTTTATTGGATAAAAAAAATTTCCCAAAGAATAATCCATAGAGCTTTTAATACTCCAATGCTCCTTCTATTAAAAATTCAATTGGAAGTTCGTGCTTGGTATCCTTGCATCAAATCATTTAAATGGTATTATTGTCGAATATTTTAGAATGTATATGAGATGTTTTCTTAATCCAAATTTATGTATAAAAGTACCACCTAAACTATATACAAATCTTAATATTATGCACGTTACCTTTTGGTTAAGGTTGTTTAAGTAAAAACTCATGTAACTGTAACACAGAATGAAGAACTGTATTAAAATATCTACTGATTGTTTCTCTTGAACGTGTAAATATATTATGTGGATTTCTTTTTTGGGTCTAAGTATTGACCAAAATACCTCTCCACGAACAAAGTACGCTTCCTTTTTTTTTTCTTTTCTTTTGGAGTCTTCGAACAAAGTACACCTTTCGTTGAACACGACTCTCCACAATGAAGAACAAAGTACACCCTTTGTTGAACACGACTCTCCACAATGGTATTGGTATGATATTATCCCCTTTGAATGTAAGCTCTCATGGCTTTGATTGGGCTTTTCCAAAAGGTCTCATCTAATTGAGATAGTATTCCTTGATTATAAATCCATTATCATTTCCTAAATTAGCTGACTAATCTACACCCACTTTTTTGTTGAATATTTTGTTTTTACACCAATGGGTTCTTTCTCTCCTATCACATTTACATTATATTCCAAAGGAAAACAACAAAACACTATAGAAAGAAAAGAAAAAATCTATCTTTTTGAAAGTAAAAATCTATCTTTTTGCTCCAATAATTGATTCAAAAGAAAAATAAAAGAAAAAATATATCTTTATGCGTATTCATCTTCATGCTTTAAAAAAAAAAAAAAAATCTTTACACAACCTTAAAAATAAGGAGGAAATTGAAAAATTAAATGAAGATGATGTCGGGGGAGAAAGACAGAAGTGGAAAATAGTGAAAGAGACACAAAAGAGAAAATGAAAAGGAAAATACCTCATATTCTAGCTTAACAAAGCTATATGCACTTTTAGGTTTAAATGACGGGAAAAGTAGATAGAGATATGTTTTAGTATAATATCTTCACGTCTACTATTTATTGAACATGTTTATACTCATTCATGCTATTTTTCTTTTTTAGATCTTAGCTGAGCTACGTGGCTGAGCTCAGCCACAACAGATACAAACGGTGGGATTTTAAATTGTATAAAGTTATCTATTTATAATCAAATAAATTTCAAGGATATATAAAGAGTAGTGAATGGAAAGAGCAATAAATGGAAAGATACGATCCAAATAAATTTCAAGGATATGTAAAGAGTAGTAAATGGAAAGAGCAATAAATGAAAAGATACGCTCCAACCAAATATCTAGATATTTGTCTATAATAAAATATCAAATATCAATATATGGTAAATTATAATTTAGTACTAAATATCCTTAACGAGAAGAAGAAAATGAACGAAAAGAAAAAACAAAAATTTAAAACCTCATAGGAGAAAGTTGTTGAAAAATATTAAAAAGAAAGGAATGCACGAGATTTGAGTAGGTGATTTGAGCCTACAAATGACGTCTCTATATACCAAATTATATGGAAATCACTACAAAGAGAGTAATATTCGGATTACCTTGTTGATCGAATATCTCAAGGCAAGAACATTGTTTGAGATTCGAATCACTCCACAAGCAAGATCGATCATGTCTAGCTTGAATGATTCTTGTTGATCAAATATCTCAACGCAAGAACCCTTGTTTGAGATTCGAATCACTCCACAAGCAAGATTGATCATGTCTAGCTTGAATGATTCTACATGCAACCTAAACTACATAGAATTGCAAAGAAATTTAGCCATTGCCTAAAGAAAGCACAAATGCTCCTTTTACTACATTTTCCCGTCTCCTTACAATTACAACGTACATGGCTTTATATAGCCTCCAAATGAAACTATTAAAGGCATTCCGAGAGTTGTAGCATTCATATTTTATGGCCATAATTAACCATTATGTAATTGTAACCTAAATGAATTAAAAAGTCTTAAAATATATTAATGAAATACAATAACTCTAAATTACTCTAAATTGTAACCTACCCAAAATTTATAACAATGAAACTTCTTCTTCGATGTGGCATGAATTGGAATATCTTTTTGATAATTTCAACAACATTTTCTTCACATCTTCATTGAAGTATATTGTATGATTGATGTCTCTTGATTCATATCACCAAACTTATTCCTACAAATTCAAAGGAAGATTTGGAACCATCTTTACGAAGGTATTGAGTGGGGAGAAAATCGTACACATTTGATTAAGTGTTGTTGTAGGTGAAGGTCCAAGTAACAATGATGTTGGTGAGTAAGAAGTGACTCAACCAAGTGAGCCTAGTGAAAAGGAAATGACATCTCAACAACTTAGACAGTTTGAAGAAATCCAAAAGTCAAATTCAAAGTATGCCAACACAACTAATATATAAGATAAAGTTAAAGAGTTATAGATGTATGAAGAAACATCACAAAATAGGACTTGGTAGAAGATCATGGAGGATGAATTTATAGCCTTGGAGAAAAATCAAACTTGTGAAGTAGTGCCAAGACTAGAAGATGTATCCCCAAGATGAATTAATCGAGAGCTTCAGGGCTCGATTTGTAACATAAGGACTCTCTTAACAATATGGACTAGATTGTGATGAAACATATAGTCCAATGGCGAAGATCACTACCATACAAGTCCCGCTAGCACTTACGGTAAGTAATGATTGAAAATTATGGCAGATGGTTGTGAAGAATGATTTCTTACACGGAGAGTTGGACTGTGAGATCTATATGAATCAACTGAAGAAATTTGAGAACGCAGTTGGAGTCCTAAGTCAGTATATGCAAAGTCCAAAGAATCCTCATTTTGATGTGGCTCGATGGATCTTGAGATATGTCAAAGGTGCAATCGATTATGGTCTTTTGTACAAAAGAAGCGAAGGCTGCAAGCTAGCTAGCTATTTTGATGCTGACTATGCAGGATATCACGATACCCAAAAATCAAGCATCAGATATGTGTTCAAGCTCAGTTCAAAACAATTTCTTGGTGTAGCAAAAGACAACTAACAATATCATTTTCAACTACATAAGCGGAGTACAGAGCAGCGGTCAAGTAGCTCAAGAAAGTACATGGCTAAAACTCTTAACGGAGATTTACACTAGAAAATTGACTATCCAATACCACTTCGTTGCGATAACCAATTTGCAATTTGTCTAATACAAAATCTGATGTTTCATGCTAAACATTGGAGATGCATTGCTATTTGAGAACATGAATTACCATGTGACAGACTTGTCTACAAAAGGGCTGAAGACTGGCAAACATGAGAGCTTTCGTTGTTAGCTCTACATGGTGCAGCGAATGAGGACTAATGCTTAAGGGGGAGTATTAAAATATCTTCACCATATTTAAATTTTAATCTCACACAATCCCAAGTAGTCTCGAGTAGAGCAAAGTGTAGTAGTATTCTACAAAGTGGTGTTTTGTAATTTCTTCTCGATTGGTCTTAATAAAAAGTGCGAGTGTTTCAAGGTTTGGTTTTGACTTCAACGGCTAAAGCTACCACCACAAGTAGTCAACTTTTTTCCTTCATAGTAAGCACACACGAGCCAGCCCCTCTTCCCTTTTGCAAATTGAATGGTGTATAATGCATTATAGGAGCTTGAAGAAGAAAATGAAATGAAATAACAACCATAGATTAAGTTACCATCGAGGGACTCGATAAGTATTAACAAGAAAGTTTTTGAATTTTTGGGTTATGTAGGTGTGAACAAAGAAGAAGGCGCGTGAGAATCACGTGTGTGGGGGTGCGTGGCCGAAGGAGGAGGCATGTGGAGAGTGCATGGTTGGTTATGGTTCGTCACGTTCGCCTCTTGCTTGGCTATTATGAGCTTATATATCAATATTAACCCTAAAAAATTGTTATTATAGGTTTAATTTGAGAAAATTGGAGAATAATAGCCGAGTTAGAAGCGTTTTATGTGAAAAAGAAAATTATCTACGCAAGTAAGTAGTGTTTCGAAGCTTTCAAACAATTTTTAACCTGTAATTTGTGACAAGTATGTTGAGTATGCGATTAGGGTTTCCGTCACGTTGATTTGTGCTAGGTTGCATGAATAATATATTGGTAATGACTAGTTTATTAGTGTGTTATATGCTATATTCCTCTAATTTATGCTTGTGGTCCTATCATGACATGTACATTGTTTGGAGAAATACCCATTTTTATGACGGTATCATGCGGGTATCACTCGAGGTTTACCAAACGAATTCTAGTAGCATACATAGACTTTCTAGATTGATGGATGATAGGTGACTCTTTTGCCTATTAGTCTATTAGGCTCCGTGTAACTACTTGATAGATGCACTGAATGCTAAGTTAGGACCATAAGTATGTTGACCATCGAGTTGTTAGCTGCTATAGCTTACTAGAGAGTCTCGTAGATGACCCGTATTTGACTGAGAGTGAGCCTTACCGATAATAAAAAATAAGCATATATTATAGAAAACAAGTAGAAGTTAGTCAAAATATTATGAAAACATCACCAAAACTGATACAAATCAACGTCATTTGAGCACATATAACTTACATCCTTAGAAGGATGCCCATCACTAGAAATGATTTGAGAAGCGAAATAAGATGAGAATTTGAGCTAGAACTAGGATATGTGATCGAACTAATGAGATGGATTAGTGATTAGACCGAGAACACGACCGATACCTTATGCTCTAAAATTGATCTCTCAACCTAATAATCTAAAATAATTAACTACTTCTTAAGAGAATTATATATTCATCCAAATTATTTGTAAATTTTTCTTTCCCGATATAAGAGGAGAAGTGTTGCTTGACCAAGATGAAGGTGTGGACGAGTTGGAGACTTTAGAAATCGTGAGAACTGCCTTCAAAATTTTCTTTTAATGTGTTACTTCAAATGGTGAGAAAAGCTCTCGAAAACATTAAAATAGAGGAGAAACTAACATGAAATTTCTCAAAATGGACCAAAAAATGCTAAGTTAGTCTGATTAAGCCTAAATCGGTCTCAAACTACTTTGAGCCAGAGCCGAACGAACTGAAGTAGAGTTAAATTGGTGATGATTTAGACGTGAACTAAACCTGAACCAACGATTACGCTGGTTTTTGGCAGCGTGCATGGGCATTGAGTTGGGTCGCATGTCTTGACTAGGTCGAGTGGTTTGGGGTGGGCTGTTGCTGTCGGCAAAAGTCGTTTGAATTGTGGCGGATTCTTAATTGTCTATGATTTAAAACCTCTAAAAATAATAAAATCAAGAAAAGTATAATTTTAATATAATAAATTAAAAAGGATAAATTTGTCATTATTCGTAATTTAGCTTCATTCTTACAAATCACATTTCGAAGAGGATATGATTATATTAACATTAAATAAACATTAAAGACACCGAACAAAACCGACTCAAATTAAAACATTAAATTAATCAAAAGTGAAAAAGAATAATAAAATAATAATGGAATGGACAAATAACGTTAATATAAATCAAATATTTAAAAACAAGATACTACTCCATGGCGTTCACGCATAAGTGTTTATCTTACCAGAGCTTCCTTGCATTTACTTAGAAAAATCTTAGGAAAAGAATGAGTATTTAAAAATACTCCATTAGTGATATCACTGATAGGGTCGAGAATTGCAAATACACACAACATATATCATGACTATTGGAACCTAAATTCATGATTGTCTTTGAGCTCTATTTTCATTTTCGGGTAGAGTTGGATACATTGTACTTCTCTTAATGATTGTCTCCTCAGAATTCAATCTAACAATCTTATTGAAAAATATAACCTTTAGATCTAAAATATACCAGATTCTCAAAACAATAAGAAATTAACCTAAAGAAAAGTGAGATCTCGATTATCTTATGGATCAAATATCTCAAGACAAGAAAACTTTTTTGTGAATCCAATCACTTCACAAGCATAATCGATCATATCATGCTAAAATGATTTTAAGCATGCAACCTAAACTACATATAATTGGAGGAAAAAAAAATCTAACTCTTGGCTAAAAGACAATATACGTGGCTTTATATAGTCTCGAAATGAAACCATTGACCGTAATTAACAACTTTGTAAATGAAACCCTTCCGCCAGGAATTTCAAGAGTTGAACTTTCATATTTTATGACTATAATTAGACACGGTGTAAATATATAAATTAATAAAATACTATAAATCTAAATTTATATCGTTCCTCATAAATTTGTAACCATCTAAAAATAAATTAAACTTCACTTAAATGATCTTTGAAACCTTAGCTTGTTGCATAAATAAAGCTTGATTCTTCTTGACGTGACATTAATGGGAACTTGAGTTCAACTTGTCCTCTTAATGTAACTTGACTTTATATTGTAGTAATTTAAACAGTATTCTTCACACTTTAAGTTCATATTGTATGATTGAAATGTCTTAATTATGTCAAAGAATCGGTCATATGTCTATCACTTTGTCGTTTTTAATAGATACTTTTTACCATTCAATTAGAAATGCTAAAAATATACTTTAAATTTATAAAAAATAAAATAAAAATATATCCTTAAAACTTTTTAAAAAAAAAAATTGTTCAAAACTACTCGAAACCATTAGTAATGTGTTTCAAAGCTACTTTTGAGAGCATTTCACAAATATGTTTAAATTTTTATAAGTATCATTAATATTTTTAATCTTTTTTAAAAACTTTAAAAAATTCCTTTAACTATTTATAAGAAGTTTTAAAAAATACTTTTTTTTACCGTTAGTAAATGAATATTGAAATTTCTACGAATTTCATTAATAACTTTTCTGTTAGGTGTCGAATCCATATTTTAAATCTTGAATATGGGGCGTTACAAATGGTATCATAGTGATACCTCTTTTAGTAGAATGTGATTTAAGGATGTACCAAAAGGACGTACCAAGGCGAAAGGTAGTGAACATGTGACACAAGAGTAAGGGATGGGTATACGAAATAATTGAGACCACATCTGAATGAGAGTGATTCTTAAGATAGAATCCTTGAGAGAAGTTTAAAAGAATTGAAACTATTACCTACACCAACAAGGTGTACCATTCCTTTCGAGCCTTTTTATCAATAATTATGTATACTCATCATTCTAATTAGTGAACAAGCAATAGTTATTATGGCTCCAAATGAAAAGATGATCAAAGGGTATGAATGTACCTTAATTGTATATTTAATTAAGTTATTTTATAGAGACATAAACTTTTATGCTGAACTATGATGCTACAGCAACTATGGGAACAATCCAATTAGGACGACATGCCTCTCACTCCCCACACCTGTTCAACCACACATTGTGTGCACACCAAACCCGCTGGAATCGTCTGAGAGAGTGTGAGAGACGGAGAGAGAGAGAGATCAGAAGACGAAAAGTTTTCCTTCTTCCCTTTCGAAGTCCACCGTCGGCGCGAGTGAGGGAAGGTTACATATGTACGACGATAACGAAGCTACGATCCAAGCACACTCACGGCAAGACGCTTACACTCACAAGACCCTTACGTTTCTTACGCCACCATTGGAACTCGAGTTCCAATTAACTCAAGACATCCACGAATTTGTGCTTTTAGGTACATTTGGAGGATGAAATTTGAAGAAGAAATTGTGAATTCGACGGATCCAGATTCGGGTCGAACCCATCTGCACTAACCCAACCTGCAGCAACTCGCAAGAAGTCCATTAGCCCATTAACCTTTGAGCCCAAAAGCCCAACAGCCCAAACGCTCGCGACCTAGATCTACGACCCTCGCCTGTAACAAACCGTCGTGACCCACCTGAAGTCTAACTGCCTCCGCCCAAAATCCCGCAGCGGCCTAAACACCTACAGCCCGCGCACCCGAATCAGTGACCCGAAGTTTGCGCTTCGACCCGAGAAGTAACCCGCAGCGCGTCTCCTTCCTACGGTGAAACGTGTCGAACTTGCAAACGCTGACTCCCTCGTCTCCAGTGGCTTGATTTGGCTCATGCGGCTCTAACGACTGAAACTCGGCTATTTGGCTTGGTAAAGGGTATTTTTGCCCGATTTCTACCGTTCCGACCATGAAGCAGATTTTGATCCTAATTAAGGTAATTAAGGTCGTTATGATGCCCTATTTCGCACATTTAAGTTAAATTACATTAGAATTGTGAAATACAAATGAAACGAAATGGACGTCCGAATAGAAAACGACTCTCGACGATAATTGGAGCAACTTCGAGGAACGGAAGACAAGCGTACTCAAATTTTAGCGAAAACGCCGGCTAAGGCCAACCAAGTAGTTTTACTATAGGATAGGTTGGAACAATTATTTGATGTATGACGACACGTGCCTAGTGGCCCTTGCACGTGTCATTTATGCTTTATACATATGATGCTTTGATGATGATGTATGATATATGACGTATGATGACGTGAATGAGTTATATGATGATTATGATTTTGTTAAATGATGACATTGTATGATGATAATGTTGCATGAAAACGTGATGATGAAAGATTGTGAAATTTTCTTAATATGACGTTATTTTTCATTTAAGATGAAATGCATGTTTTAAATGTCATGTTCCATTATGACGATGATTTTCCTAGGACACAACCCTAGTCAATGTTAACGACGATGAATGTATCTCAAGGCACATATATTACTCATAGTAATATAAGGATGAAATTAGGTTGTGTCATAAAGATGTTTTAAAGATGAGAAACCATAGGAACCATATGGACGTCATGCATTCTGTGTGTACATAAACATCAGACTACTTTCTCTTTTACGATGATGAGTACAGACACGTACACTACAATGATGATGGTGATCATGCATCGCATGACACTCAGGGGTCTGCTGACCTTCAGACATCGCTACAAACAGCTAGCTCGACTATGATAGGTCTAGGGGGGTGCGAACACCTGGGGATTCACGCTCGCATGTAT
Source organism: Cucurbita ficifolia (assembly GCA_033971965.1). Lineage (NCBI taxonomy): Eukaryota > Viridiplantae > Streptophyta > Magnoliopsida > Cucurbitales > Cucurbitaceae > Cucurbita > Cucurbita ficifolia. The sequence continues at coordinate 5,414,508 of CM066962.1, read as the reverse complement.
AGGTTGTGTGTAGGGAAGTACTACACATCCAATTTAGTCTGGACTACAAGCCACTCCTATGATGGTTTTAACGATAGGTCCCTAGAGCATGAGTTGCATGTGTTTGCATTTGCCCGACTCCAATAGTGAGATCACTTACTGAGTATTTCTTAAAATACTTAAGTCGTGTGCTATTTCTATTTCAAGTAAAGACAAGACACTCCTGTACGGCTGACGACAGCATCGCAATCAGAGACCATGGCGAGTGCATAGGCTAGTAACTTTTTAAATTCTTAGACTTAGGTTAGTAGAAGTCGTTTTGCATTTCATGTTTTACTTTATTTATTATTATTATTTTTATCTTGTTTTTGAATTATGTTTTCAAACGTAAGACTATGTCAGTATTTTTATGTTGATGTCATGTTTTTAAGATGAAATTATGATTTATGATGACGTTTTAAGAGTTAAATTTCGCAAAAGAGCTTAGACTAAGATGACGGTAGCAACCTAAGTTAGCAAAACTCTGAGGTTGTTACAACTAATGACAAAAAAAAAAGAAAAAAATGGATTAAGAAGGATAGCTTAAGGAAGCTTCCATCGAAGAATAACAACCTTAATAACTCTCTAATCTCTTACTCTCTTTTCTGTTTTATAAGGGAAATAGGACGCATGTTGATGGTGTTATTTTAGTTTATTAGAGAGATGTTATTAATAATTTACATGTTTGTTGAGTTGACCACTTTACATAAGTAATTGTTGTCGGGATTTATGTCCTAAAACTCGTAATTAATTATTTAATTTTTATTATTAATTTGATTATTTTATTTATAATTAAATATTATCTATTGTATGAAAATTCATGGTTATTAATATAATCTTGAATAATAGGTGGATGTCATACCAGAGTATCCCTACTAATGTTATTCATATAGCATCTAACGAGAAACAGCAATCATAGCATATGCACACCCAGCTATGGAGGAGCTAAATCCATGCATTATCAAATTTGAAATGCAAGCAACTACTTTTGAGCTAATGCTCGTGATGTTTCAAATGCTACAAACCATTGAGCAAGTTCCATGGACTACCGTCAGAAGATCCCCTTAGTCTAGTATAGAAATTTTTGATCAAGTACTTTTCACCCATTAGAAATGCACGGTTCAAAAATGAAATAGTTGTTTTTCAACCGTTTGAAGATGAGACACTAAGTGAGGCTTGGAAGAGATTTAAAGACATGTTTAGAAAATGTCTTCATCATGGACTACCCTATTGTATCCAGATGAAGACTTTCTACAGTGGACGGAATATTACTCGTAAGTGGTGGATGTTTTGCAAATGGAGCTATGTTGTCAGAGACATACAATGAAACTTATAAGATCTTAGAAAGAATAGCATCTAACATTTGTTAGTGGGCTGATGTGATGAGCAATCTAGAAAAAAAAGATTCGAGGAGTACTTGAAGTTGATGCTTTGACCTCTATTAACGCTCAATTAGCTTCAATGACTACTATTCTACAAACTCTAGCGTTGGGACAAGATTCATTGACTAAAGCACTTGTCCAAGTTGCAGCTCCAATGACTCAACCAGCAGCTAAATCTTGTGTATATTGTAGAGAGGAACACACTTTTGACGACCTTTATGTGGGAAATCAAGCTAATGAAGGCGGCACGGGAGAAGCCATCCAAACTTCGAGGAAGAGACCGTTTTCTCCAAATTTAAAACAAGTTTCAAGAGTTTTGAAGGGGCAGCCTTGAACCTCTGGCCAAACAAATGTTCTAAACACTTTTTTATTTCTTTTTATATGCAAATAAACTTGGCGTACATCGTGGAAATCTTTGAAAGCACAATTCCATCCAAGTTTACAAACCTAATTAAGCCCAACCCAACCCTGCCTGCCTCCTATGAATCAGTAGTAAATAGGTAATATATATAAACAAAGTTCTATATCCCATTTTCTCGTGCATACAAATGTGCAAACTCTTCCATTGGAAGTGTGAGTTCAGTTGTAACCACAAGAAAACATAAGTACATAGGAACCCCCATCTTTGCAGGCCATAACCAGCCATTTCAAAACCCTACTACTCTCATCAAACTTACTAATGCTGAACTACAACCACCTCGTCGAAATTCCAGTCCCGTACCAGGTCCCTTCTTACTGCCCGGCTCCGCACCAGCCTTGGGGCACCATCCATTCTGTTACTGATGACAATGTTTGGATGGGGAGTTACCTTGGCTGATGCTGCATATGATGGGTGGTGTGTTGGAGGGAAAGATGGTCTCCAAATTACACAGTTAGCCATTGAGTTACATCTTCCCTCGTTGTCTGAACTCGAAACTGAATAGCTCCGAAAAGAGTGTGAAGGGCTCTCTACACTATTGCATACAAGACATGCCAGGCTCATATTTATACACCTCCACCAATCTCCTACTCTCAAGTTCCCAGCTGCAATTCATTGTCAGAGGAACAAAATAGAGAGTCAGATCTTTGATGAATTTACCTATAGCACCCCCCCGAGCAGGAAAGGAGTAGAACACTGGAACCAATCATAACAGTTTCATCCAACCACGAAAGCAAATCGTAAACGAAGCTCGTCATTGTTCCATACATACAAGAAGATTGTGTGATAAACAGAACAAGTTGTGTTGATGTATCTTATATATTAGAACTCAACTCCCTTGATGACTTTCCTCAAAAGTGAGCATAACCCATTGACCTCCTGGTTGATCTAAGAGTCCATTAACATTATTATGATCAACCATTTTGGGGATTTAATCAATTTCAGATGTCAAAGAAGACTTGTGCAGTACAAAACACATCACGGATTTGTAGCATTGTTTAATCAAATTGGCAGTTTTGATATTAGTTTTAAATCTTCCTTAAACCAGAAGGCTGGTTTAGCATTTGTTTAGGCCAAAAATCAAGCCAAATCTACCCACCCACTTATATCCTTGCACATAAATACCTAGAAGCTACCTCAATCCACAAAAGGTCCAATATTTGTAAATGTAACTGGTATTTGATAAAACAGAACAGATCAGAAAACTACATTGCAAATCGAAGATCAGTAGTATAGGCCAACATCACATGGCTCAAAATTTTCAAGCATGGAGATGAAGAAGAGATGATGAAAATAACAAGAATTAAATTATTAATGACATTTCATGACTGCTAGAGATCATCTAACTAGATCTGTTAGTTTAATTGAAGAGAATTTATTTGTTAACATAGTTGTATAGTTCAAGAAAGAAATATGTTTAAACATGATTACAACTTTGAATTTTTAGATTAAACTGATTTGAAATGAGACCAGTTCAAGGCATTACTTCAATTATATGTCATCAGCAACGATGTAAAGTTTTGGGCACAAAATTAATAACGAATATTCATTGATGGCTCAATCTTTATACCCTTTAATTTACAATGTTCGCTCTTTAAAAGGGGGGTTTCCTTGGAGTCTATCAATGTATATTGTTTGAGTTTATGATATGCTTGGAAACTATATAGATGATTTAATATAACATAGGAACTTAAAGAACAAAAAGATACACCATTTAGTCCTTAATCTTCGCATAAAAATCTACTTTAGTCATTGTTCTTAATTTTTCATTAATCATTTAATTAAAATTTGCGGCATGACATCAATTGTTCAAGTAAATACATGCATGCCTGTGAAACATTTACCACTATCCATTGTAGGCGTCCATTGATCAAGCAAACTGACAGAAATGTGTCTACCACTTCTACATTATGTTGTTTTCTTCTTTTTTTCGAGTTCAACAACATGAAGGGTAAGAATTTAGACCTCTAATCTCTTGGTTAAGGGAGTTAAGTTATGTTGAGATTAGTTACTTGGGTTGGTATTAAATAATTTATATAGAAAGAAAAGAAACACAAAGCCGGTA
>CM066962.1:5399407-5410525 GCA_033971965.1 Cucurbita ficifolia | reverse complement strand
GTTTTAAAGAGGATAACTAAACAAACCAGTTTTAATTTAAGCATGAATATTATATATTAATTTCAAAGGTCATTAGACTAAGTTAAGGGACCGAATCAGACAGATGGTAAAAATAACTAAAATGCCTCTAAGATGTGAACCCTTGGTTTATGACCCAAACTACATCTAGTGAAACTTGATATTTACTTGAATTCATGGATGAAAATTACTAAAATGCCCCAAAGGACTAGTGTGACCATGAACTTTAAGAACTTGAGTAATTATTCAATTCATTTAATTACATATTCAAATTCTATCACATATATAGGCAAACTAAAAACAAATCATTTTATTCTCGGCTAGATCTCAAATTTGTACCACACATTTGTTCAAACTAAAACTAAAACGTCACTACTGATAAGTCGCTATCTAGACCAACTAGATGCACTTGCTTTTTCGATTGATTAATATAGAACTCCATCGTAAGTGTACTTCCTCCACAATCGCATATGTTAAGATGAGGGGCTCTGAACCAGGTACGAATGATAATACCATGTAATACATGTTAAGAATGAGAATACGATGTTAAGCAATGAGATCTATGTTGAATGACTACAATAGCATAGTGAATACTGAGGAGCTCTGATAATGTTTAAGAAGAGAACACATAATACCATGTTTAAGAAGGAGAAAAAATAATACCATGGAGAAAAACATAATACCATTGGAAGAATGAGAAAACAATAGGTGGATTGAAAGTTTCCAGTTTTCTAGTGTAAATAGATAATGTTCACTAAATCCTAGAAATAACGGAAATCTAAACTGATTATATAACAATATATACAATACTCCCCTCAAGATGAAATAGATAATGCTATCACTAGATACTAGAAATAAGGAAAATCTAACTTTATTCATATATAAAAATTTATATTGTACAAATACTACCCTCAAAGAAAGAATGGAACCCCCCCGTCAAGATGGAGAAATGGGATGTGACATAACACCCCAACTTTGGAGTGGTTGTTGTTTTTTCACGTCGAAGAGGTTTAAATAGGTGTTTTTCAATTAACAACCCCAAACCCTTGGAAAGTGGTGTGTAGTTTTTCAACGCTGAAGGTGGGGGTTGGTTCCCAATAACACCGAACTTGGAGAGTTGGTCTCACCGTTTGGGAAGGAAGTGTACAAAAGGTCCCCACAATAACAAAAAAACCACCTTTCCTTTTTAACGCAAAAATCAAATTGTTTTTGTCCCGCCTCCTAAAATTGTGTTTTTTTACAGGTGGGGGGCAAACCATCCTGTCCCCCCCCCCACCAAATGCCCTTCGATACTTTTCTGACTTCGCTTTTTTTCCCCCTGGTGATGGGACTGGCACCCACAATTGGGTTTTGAACTTTTTTAGAACCCTTCCCCCAGAGAAATGTAATTGAAAATTTAAAACTTACAGAACTGCCAAAATCAAGTATTTTGATATGATGATCCTTTTCTAACCACATTAGTTTTGCTTTTTTGGGAGAGAGACCTTCCAATAAAGAAAATTGAAATTTTCACCAAAAAGATGCCAAAAAAAACCAGCGCAATAGACCCCCCTGTAATGAAATTTTAGAGTACCATCAGGATGGGTAATAATGTCTGCGAGTCCGCATTTAATTTGATTGGAACAAAGGTGGTATCATAGGGCTGATTGGAGCAAATCCGAAGACGTTTGAAGTGGGTCTGGATTTAGGCATTATTCGCGCCTATAAGGAAATTTTCTATGATATTATAAGATATCACCAAGACGATGTCTCCCAATATAAATAGCCCACGTCAATGGAATTTGTGCTGAAGTTCCGCCATAAAGGAAGGCTGAATTTGGTCATCGCTCGTTTAATATAAACTTGGATTCGTCTTTGAAGATAGCCATAGAAAAAAAAATCCTTTGCTGTCTATATGAAATATCCCACATATAAAGACCCAAAGGTTTACATACAGTTATAGTGAGTATATGTAATAGTAGGGCTAATGATACAACACTCATCTATCTAAACTCAAAATACAAGGAAGCCAGAAATCATCAACGAAACCCGACTCCCAATTATCATACGTTAGCCTAAAGTACAAATGCGCTTAAATTAAAACTATGACCTTCAAACCGCTCCGCTCGCACATACTCACGTGATAGCCTCGACTCTAAGAGTTAACAGTCGAAGAAAAATGATAAGTGATAAGCTGTGGAAAGCAGCCTAAAGAATTCCGATAAGCTATCCTTACTATGTCAGATAACTCTTAAATTATCTGACTTTGAGATGCCTAGAGACATATGGATACATTTCTTTCGATGATATTATTCAGGAGGCATAACACACTTAGAAAAGAAAGCTCATCTACTTCGATAAATGATCATAGTACTGATCTGATCTGAAAAACTTTGCTTAAAAAGAAGATGAAGAAACTTTTGCCAGATTCTCTCCCCCTGTAAAAACATATGAAGTGGTGCTATCATGATCGTATATCATCCCTTAGCTATGTGAATCGTCCGTGGTAAGAGGTCGCACATCCTCTCTTCTAGTGTGAAGGGGAAAGGGGAGACCCTTCATAACATTTATGCTCATGATACAATCTCCCTAATAAGAAGAATAGGGGGGCCCCATCAGTATAGTACACCTCCGGATAGTATGGGTAGATAATATAATGGCCATTTTTGGGGCCATGGATCTTGGTAACTTATTTTTACATCATGCTTTCAAAATCATTCTAGGTACATTCTTGACACAATGGCATTGTTGTGGTCGAAATCTAGACTTGTAACATAATACCAATGGGGGCTAAGGCTTAAAAAAAAGATAATGGTTTTTTAAGAGGTCAAAAGCTAAAGGGCACCTAGCCTAGCATGGTCGCGTTCCCATGAACGTGAAAACTTACGCCTTATCTCGATAACGTTACTATAAGATCATGTAAGAAGTCTCATGTTCTAGATAGGTGTATTAAAAGTCATAAACGAGGTAAATTTGCATGATGGGGTATTTTGTTCATTTTTAAAAAAAATTCTTGGTTTAAACTAATTAATCTTGTCTAATAACAATCAAATTTCATATACAAACCTCTTCATGTCATAATATGCTCAAAAACTAAAAAATTGATAACGTAACGAAGTTCGTTTAGTGGGGTCAATTTTTACGTTACTCAAATCTCGAGCAATTTGGTCGATTTCAAGACCTTAACTCACAAATTCTAGGTGCATGCTTTTCTTTCATGTTTCTTTAATTCATATCTAATTTAAGGGTTCATAAATACATCATCATTCCTACAAGAATTTCTTAAGAAAAGTACAAGATGGCTCGCTAACTTAACTCTTTTGTACGGTGTTCGAAGCCTTGTTTCTTATGCTTTCGGCACACTGATTTCCTCCAAATTTTATTTGGTAGCTTCCTTAGTGAGTCTAGTTTCTGGAAACATTGAGAATTTTGTGAGAAACGGCCACAAAGGGGTCCAATTTTATGAAAAAACTAAGGAAGGACAGAAAATTAGGCTAACGTGGTCAATTGAGTTCAACCAGCCACATCATCGACTTTTTTCCTCCGGCAGAGGAAGAAGACACGCGTTCCACTGCTCCTTCATCTGAAAAACGGTGGGCTCTGCCAGCTCATTATAAGGTGTTTTCTCCCCCTCGATTCCTTTATGAAACGTAAAGAGGGATTGTCATGGAAGAGAGATTGGAATTCGTATCTTACCGGTTCATGACTTCAACGTAAGTTATGGACGTCCAAAGTTGAGAGAGGAAACTGAGTTTTTTTCGCAAATCGAAGCAAACCTAGAGGTTGTTGTGGTTATTGGGCAGGACGATACCGGTACTGTTAGGCCACACTTCCATCACCAAAAAGTCTTTCTTATACTCCACTTAAGCTAGAGGAATGGGATTGAGAACACGACTTGACGTTTCGGCAAAAGTTTCTAAAAAATCGAGAAATTTCTTTCTCATGTTTAAGCTAATCCTTTAAGAATTGTCTGTACAGATTCATGGCAAGAAGAAAAAAACAACTTTGATGAAGGAAATGAAGGTTGAAAGTCGCAAAAAAAAACAAAGAACCCATAGGTTGTCTATTGATGAAGCCTTGGAGTTTAAAATTTTAGAATTTTGATTATGAAATTCAACTTCTATTATACAAGTCTTGTCATGGGTCTCATACCATTTGCTTTAGGGGAAAATATAAAACAATTTTGCTCAAGGAATTGAGAGAAAAATAAGCTCTCGGTTAGCTAAAACCAAGAGCAAGAAACAACCTAGAATTTTTTATAAAGTACAACGTTGAGTACCCAATTTGACCCCTATATAACCTTGCTCGATTACGAAATCAATTTAAAGTGGAATTTGTCTTAAATGAAGTGTGATATGTAGGCACTATAAATTTTGTGAAGAACTCGTGTAGAAAATATTCGTTGAATCGCTTGAAAAATAAAAACGATATATTTAGAGGAAGAAAAAATCAACTGCCTTGTTTCAACGTCTTAAAATTAGAGATGATGATGGGCAGGCAGTTTATGAGACAACCACATCATCTTAACTTTGTTTTTTTCTTAACCTCTGAGTGAGTACTATTTAGACTGTTTCAGCTATTTTGAGATCGGGAGTTATCATAATGATTTTTTATAATCCAGAAAATAGATTCAATTTGGGACCTACCTAAAAGATTTGAAGAAGAAATAGCTATAGAAAAGGTCGTCAAAAAATAAGTGATCCCCCAAACATAGGTTAGAGGTTTAGCATTCATTTTGATGACATTTACCACTATTCAAACTTGTGGTTCACTCTTGTTTAGACTTGTTCTCTTAAAATTGTTTTGTAGTTACAGAAACTAGACACAATTTGCACTGTACGCTAGAAAATTTAGAAGAAAAGCATTTTCAGGAAGACTTTAAACCCTAGCACACCTAAACACACCGGAACAAGTAAGTAGCCATATAGAATAAACATCGAATAGTACTTGTAGGAATCGATTAGGAAAAGCGGCATATGATGATAGAAATCATATCTAGAAACCTAATTGACCTAGTTTCATAATAAAACTAAACTTGGAAAACATGTATAGTTTACGATTTAGCATAGTTTAGAGCTTATTAGTTTAGGCTTGCATGTTTGAGAACTCTGATATTCTTACCATGTTTATGAGTTTTTCAACATGCCTAGATTGATTTTATTCCTTATACTGAGCATGTGTTGAGCATGATGTATGTTATTAAGTGTCCTTAGATGCATGCCAAAGGGTTTGGAAACTCGTTTATGACGTGTTTTTTCTTTGGGACGATTGATATGTGTCCTAGAGTGTCAACCTAAAAATCATGAGTTGGATATATTACACTCATATTCCGTCAATTGTGTCGAGGTATAGGCCATCACCTTGCCCATTTGCATTAGAACACAACCTAGTCCTTTTACATGATGGGTCACTATAAGCCACAAAGTTTCTTGAACCGTTAAGTAATATGAGCACATGTGCCATTAAAATTTGATATTTAAGTTCAACTCTGCTTACAGGCCTCATTCCAAGCAGAGTTTTTTCCTCTTCCTTGTCAACTGGAGTGAGGGCTGTAGTGATCTTGCAGAATTCTTGGATGAAATGAAACTTTGGTAATATCCAGCTAACCCTAGAAAAATTCTAATTTCTGCAAAACCGAGTTTGGTGAGGCAAGTTCATCAATGTTTCCCCATCCGTTTTCGAGTAAACTAGTATGTCATAAATGAATACTATCACAAAATATGTCAAGAAAATCTTTAAATACCCTATTCATTAGGTCCATAAATTTGATAGAGGCATTACTTAATCCAAAAATATCACTATAAAATTGAAACTAATCAAACGGGTTATCAATGTGAGGTAGCATGTACTTGTTCTTAATTATCATTTTGTTCAATTTTCGGTAGTTGATCCTTCTTCTTGAAAAACAATAGTAGGGCTCCCCAGGATGATAAACTTGGTCTTATAAACTCATGATTCAAAAACTCTTACAACCTTTCTTTTATGTCATTCAACTTAGTCGAGGCCACCCTGGAGGCTATTTTTGAGATTGGGGTTGTTCATCGCTAAAGTTAAATTTCAAAGTCAATCTCTCTAATTAATCGTAGTCCTAGTAGCATGTCTAGTGCATCTTCAAATTCATGCACTACAGACACAAAGGCTACATTACCTCTAAGGTCTCATATGTCAGTCACACTAGCCCACAAGACTCATGACTTACCTTTTTTTTTTTTTTTTTTTTTTTTACCTTATAGGTAAGGATCATTTTGGGTGCACTTTAGAAATTCACTCTTCAGAATTTGAATCTTTATCCGACGCAGTCTAAATATAATTTTTTAGGTTTTATAAATGTTGATTGCATGGTTCTCAACCAATCAATCTATATAAAAAATAACGTTAAAGTTGTTCATTAATAATATAATCAACAATATATCTAGGGGTCTTTATGACACAACTACCTTATAGCTTAAACTCATTCATCTACCATTAATATCTCTCCTGTTGGTATAGACACAGATAATTTGTACTCTAAAGGCACTAGTCCTAATCGTGCATATCGTACGAAAGTACCAAAAGTAAACGAATTTGTAAATCTAGAATCGAAGAGTACATGAGCAAGGTATCTAACCACTAGTAAAGTATCTGTCAACATGGTGTTTGCATCTTCAACTTTCTTTCTCGTGGTCACTCTTGCTATTCCCATATGCTGCTTTAACTCGAGGTTAGTGCATTCAGCTACCTTGTGGTCACTCTTTCCACAACCAAAGCATGCATCTATGTTAGCTCTACGGGGTCCCTCATTTATCCTGTGATGGCCTATTGAACTTCCTTCGACTGCTGGAACTATCCTAGCCTCCTGAGTCCTTCGATGCCTATGGAATATGGGCATCCATCATGCTAGTAGCAAGAGAGCACCTACGTAACCTATGGGCGCTATTGCTTCCATTGTCCCTTGAATCTCACTCTTGACACCCATAATGAATCATTGTGTCCTCTTCGTTGTGTCCACCATTTTGAGGACAAACCAAGACAATCTGGTGAACTCTAGATCGTATTCTTCTATATTCTGATTTTCCTACTTCAGGTGTAGGAAGGCAGCTTGATTTCAATATTTGCTCACAACTTGATGGTATATTTGTTATAGAAGGCATGTTTCAATTGGTGGCAACTAATTAGCTCACCATCCACCCTTAAGGCTCTTATAGCGATCTTTCATAAAGAATGGGTATCTCATTTGAGTAGGTAAGAGGAACAATTTACTTTTTTTTGTTTTTAGGACAATTCATGTATCCAATGATAGTGTCCATGGATTCCACCCAAACCTTAGCAATGCTTGGGTTAGACTTCCCATCAAACACCATCGGATCATGCTTTCAAAAATTCCTTAGATACTAGATTCTCAAGTCATATTGGTGCTGCCCTTGCTTCCCCTTCCTCCGTGGTTGGTCGAAACGACCAGGATTAGTGTCGGGAGGGTTTCTATATTGACCTACGGGAGGGTTTCTATATTGACCTACAAGCCGTGGATTTTGACTCCAAAATTAAGACCACACAAATTCATCCCTCCAAAACCAATTATTTAGCTCTAGAGGGAGGAAAGAGAAATTTGATTAAAGGAATCATGGTATGAGAAGGTATGAATTATTTTGACTAATAAAAAGTTATGGTAGTTTTGCTCCGGCAAGAACACATAGTTTTAGCCAACTTTGGAGGAGGATAACTTAGACTTTAGTCCATGACAAGGTAAGAAATTAGTCTCATTCTCTTCCTTATGTACCATCTACAAGTCCCATAAAGAAATTGAGCCCAAAGGATCTTTGTATGAAGCTGTGGCGCTTCATTTTTAAGGCGACAGAAGCAACGACGTGTGGGACTTCTTCCTTTCTGAGAAAGAAAACGAATATGTGGCTGGCACAATTGAACCAGCCATGTCAGCCCAAATCATGATCCAACCTTGGTTTTCTTCAATTTAACCCCTTTTATATTTGTTCTCATGAATTTCTTGATAGTTCAAGAAACAAGACTCGTTGAGAAATCTATGAAAATTTGTAACAATTTTGAAACCAAAAGCTTGATGACTAAGGCTTTAAACATCAACTGACCGTACGTAGCTATTTTGGACTTTTCTCAAGATATACGGGCAGGAATCCGTTTAATTTTTTTTAATTATTTAAAGGATTATGGAAGAATTTAGTCGATGAAGGACTTAAATCGGGCTTTATGCTCTAAAGAAACCAGTTTTAAAGAGGATAACTAAACAAACCAATTTTAATTTAAGCATGAATATTATATATTAATTTCAAAGGTCATTAGACTAAGTTAAGGGACTGAATCAGACCGATGGTAAAAATAACTAAAATGCCTCTAAGATGTGAACCCTTGGTTTATGACCAGGACCCAAACTCCATCTAGTGAAACTTGATATTTACTTGAATTCATGGATGAAAAATTACTAAAATGCCCCAAATGACTAGTGTGACCATGAACTTTAAGAACTTGAGTAATTTTGTTGGTCTGGTTAACTTTGTGATTCTTTATATATTATTAAGAATGCTTTATGCTTTTTTTAGATCTTACTCATGGAGGTTAAATCTACAATGATATTCGGTTTATCACTATGAAATTAATTCAATTCATTTAATTACGTATTCAAATTCTATCACATATATAGGCAAACTAAAAACAAATCATTTTATTCTCGGCTAGAGCTCAAATTTGTACCACACATTTGTTCAAACTAAAACTAAAACGGGTTGATAATACTTTCTTGAAATAGGATTTTTGAATTCTCTACCGTACATTTAATTATGCAATCTCTCTCTCTTCCATTTTTAGTCTCTATATAATCCTAACACCAGCTCCATCCAAAAGCACGTTGGATATGACCCACTATCAAAATACATCGAGACAACAACAAAGAGAATAGAAAAGAGTTCTTTTTTAGTTGTTGCTTTTTATTTATTTATTTTATTTGTTTCGGTGTATTTGGATGGTGTGTCATATCCAACGTCAAAACCACCACCATAAACCCATAATCATGCCTCTCTCTCTCCTCCTTCTCTCCCTATTCTCTCTCTTATTCTCCCCATCAAACTCCCTCTCTCTCTCCTTCCCTCTGACCTCCCAATCTCTCTCCTCCCAAGAACCCTCCCTTTCCCTCTCCTCCAAAACCAAATCCCATGGCTCCGCGAAGCTCCCCTTCCAATAACCCAACTCGCCACTGCCACTACTCCTACTTCTACGCGGATGGGAGCTTGGCCGAGGGTAATCTCGTCACTGAAAAATTCACCTTCTCTAATTCCTTAACTACCCGCTCCCTCCTTCTCGGCTGCGCTACGGCCTCCACCCAAAACAGGGGTATGTTGGGAATGAATACTGGACGCCTCTCCTTCATCTCCCAGGCCAAAAATATCCAAGTTTTCGTATTGCGTTCCGGATCGAAGCGGGTCGGATCTAACCGGCTTGTTCTACCTTGGAGACAACCCGAATTCCGGTAAAATTCAAATACGTCAACATGTTGACTTTCCCCAAAAGTCGACGCTCCCCGAATCTTGACAAGTTGGCCTACACCCCTCCCAATGAAGGGGATAAGAATAGGCAACAAACAAAACTCAACATCTCGCCAGCCGTTTTCAAACCGGACCCATCTGGGGCCGGTCAGACCATGATCGACTCCGGCTCGGATTTCACGTATTTGGTAGATGAGGCTTACAGCAAGGTTAGAGCAGAGATGGTGAGATTGGTGGGGCCCATGATGAAGAAAGGGTATGAATACGCCGCCGTCCGCCGACATGTGTTTCGACGGCGCAGTGGCCGCGGCGGTGGTGGGTCGGAGGATTGGCGACATGTGGTTCCAGTTTGAGAATGGGGTGGAAGATATTGGCCGGGAAAGGGGAAGGGTTATTGACCGAAGTGGAGAAAGGGGTGAAGTGCGTGGGGATCGGACGCTCCGATAGACTTGTGACTGAGAGTAATATAATCGGGAACGTTCATCAGCAGAATATGTGGGTGGAGTACGATCTTAGCAATAAGAGAATTGGGTTTGGTGGAGCTAAGTGTAGTGGATTGAAGGCATGATCATGGACGGTGGGATGGGATTCATTACTATTCTTTTATGTATCTATTTATATTACCAAATTTTGTTAAAATAAAAACAAAATTTGTTTGTAATATCCCTGAAATGGAATTATTATTTAAAGGTTCGCGGTCATATTTGTTTTAGTTTTAATTACTTTGGACAACTTTTAAAAAAAAAAAAAAAAAATCCTATTTCACGTCTCTAAAAAAATAATTAATTTCTTTTTTAAAAATATTAATTTCCTTTTTTACTAGAACGAGGGTGTCTAAAAACCCTAAAATATAATATACATACGTACGCATAAGCCCGGGAATGTCTAAACTCACCCTACCCGTAAAAAAATATAATAATCGGTATTCCACTGTTGTATTAGATTCATTCTCTAACATGGTATTCAGAGCTCCTCATCGAATTCTAACATAATAACACAGTTAATCATTTAATTATTATCTCATGGTCTTGGTCTCACTTTGTAATCTAGACCAATTGGATGTGACATTACTTCTCAAACACAGGCGAGAACATATTTACGCGTTACGACACGAAATGCCATGTTAAGAATCGCACATAATGAACATGGCATACATATTATCCTCCAAATATAATGCATCCATATTCATCTATTAAGCTCTTTTTTTGAGAGCAGTTATCCTCGATGCACGTGACACAAAATGCATGTGAGGTTCCCAAAAACTTTAAATCATGGACATAATACTAATGATGTCAGGTCCTTACCAACTTATCATGAATATTTGTGAACAGCTCAGTAATATGACGCAGTAGGTATCAATGAATGAACTGAACCAACGTCTCCAATGAGAGGGATCCTGAGGAGAATAGCGATAGCTAAAAAAGGCTTAAGAAAAGTGAAAGTCACTACCTGAGTCGCTATCTAACCAACTAGATGCACTTTCTTTTTCGATTGCTTAATCATTAGGAACTCCTCGTTAAGTGTACTTTACTCCAACAATAGCTATGTTAAGACTGAGGAGCTCTGATCCTGTTAAATGATATACCATGTAATACCAGGTTAAGATGATAATACCATGTTAAGACTGAGATTA
>CM066962.1:5388731-5399307 GCA_033971965.1 Cucurbita ficifolia | reverse complement strand
GTGGCAACCTAGCATGGTCCATGCCTGAAAACTTACGACTACCTCGATAACGTTACTATACAGATCATGTAAGAAGTCTCATGTTAGATAGGTGTATTAAAAGCTACCAAAGAGGTAAATTGCATGATGGGTATTTGTATCATTTAAAAATTTCTTGTTTTAGACTAATTAATCTTGTCTAATAACAATCAAATTTCATATACACTCTTCATTCTATATGCTCCAAAAGAAAAATTGATACGTAACGAAGTTCGTTTAGTGGTCAATTTTAACGTTACTCAGATCTCGAGCAATTGTCGATTCAAGACCTTAGCTCACAATTCTAGGTGCTTTTCTTTCATGTTTCTTTAATTCATATCTAATTTAAGGTTCATAAATACATCATTCCTACAAGAATTTCTTAAGAAAAGTACAAGATCGCATACTTAACTCTTGTACGGTGTTCGAAGCCTTGTTTCTTATGCTTTCGGCACCTGATTTCCTCCAAATTTTATTTGGTAGCTTCCTTAGTGAGTCTAGTTTCTGGAAACATTGAGAATTTTGTGAGAAACGGCCACAAAGGGGTCCAAGTTTATGAAAACTAAGGAGACAGAAATTATGCTAACGTGGTCATTGAGTTCAACCAGCCCATCATCGACTTTTTTCCTCTGGCAGAGAAGACCACGCGTTCCAAGGCTAGTACCTTCATCTGAAAAAACGGGGCTCTGCCCAGCTCATCATATAAGGTGTTTCTCACCCTCGATTCCTTTATGAAACGTAAAGCAGGGATTGTCATGGTAACGAGATTGGAATGTCGTATCTTAACCGGTTCATGCTTCAACGTAAGTTATGGACGTCCAAAGTTGAGAGGAAACTGAGTTTTTCGCCGAAGCAAACCCTAGAGGTTGTGGTTATTGGGCAGGACGATACCGGGTACTGTTAGGGGCCACACTTCCATCACCAAAAGTCTTTCTTATACGGCCACCTATAAGCTAGAGGAATGGGATTGAGAACACGACTTTCTTTCTCAGTTTTAAGCTTAATCGCTTTAAGAATTGATCTGTACAGATTGGTGGACACAATGGCAAGACAAGAATAGCACACAACCGTTGACTGAAGGAGGAAAGTGAAGGGTTGGAAAGTCGTCGCAAAGAATACACGAAGAAGCACGGGCATTAGGTTTTTCTGGGGTTTGAAGATAGGGGAGGTGGGGAGCCGGATGGCAGTTTAAAATATTTTTTTTAGAATTGTAGGTGGTAGGAATTATGGAAATGCATATTCTATGATTGTCCAAAATGGGGTCTTTGTCATGGGGGGTCGAGTTCATAACCATTTTGAGCGTTTCTTTAGGGGGAATATTATTAGTAAAAACTAATGTGGTGACTCAAGGAATTGAGAGATAAAGATAGAGCTCTCCTCGGTTAGCTAAAACCCAAGAGCAATAACACAACCTAAGAATTTTTTATAAGTACAGACGTTGGAGAGTACGTCCCAAATTTTGACCCCTATAACTTGGCTCGATGGGGATCCAAGGAATCAATTTACCTGGAAATCTTAATTTAAGTGGGATGTTTAATCTATTAAATTTTTAAATGAGGGGAAGTAAGTGTGATATGTAGGGACTATAAATTTGTGAAGAAACTCGTGTCGTAAATGATTCGTTGAATCGCTGAAAAATAAACGATTATTTAGAGGAAGAAAAATCAACTGCCTTGTTTTCAAACGTCTTAAATTTAGAGATGATGAAATGGGCAGTTTTATGAGACAACAACCACATCATCTTAACTTTGTTTTTTTTTTTAACCCTCTGAGTTACTATTTAGACTGTTTCAGCTATTTTGAGATCGAGGTTTATCATATAATGATTTTTTGTATAAAATCCAGAAAATAGATTCAATTTGGGACCTACCTGGACCTACCTAAAAAAGATTTGAAGAAGAAATAGCTATAGAAAGGTCGTCAAAAAGTGATCCACCCAAACATAGGTTAAGAGGTTTAGGCTATTCATTTTTGATGACATTTTACCACTATTCAAACTGGGTTCACTCTTGTTTAGACTTGTTCTCTTAAAAATTGTTTGTAGTTAACAGAAACTAGACACAATTTGCACTGTACGCTAGAACTTTTAGAAGAAAAAGCATTTTCAGGAAGACTTTAAACCTAGCACCTAAAACACACCGGAAACATAGTAAGTAGCCATATAGAATAATAACATCGAATAGTACTTTGTAGGAATCGATTAGGGAAAAGCGGTGTAGGGCAGCGGCATATGGATTAGAAATCATATCTAGAAACCTAATTTTGACCTAGTTTTCAATAATAACTAAACGTGTTCTGGAAACATGTATAGTTTTACGATTTTAGCATAGTTTAGAGCTTTATTAGTTTTAGGCTTGCATGTTTGAGAACTCTGATATTCTTACCATGTTTATGAGTTTTTTCAACATGCCTAGATTGATTTTATTCCTTATACTGAGCATGTGTTGAGCATGATGTATGTTATAAGTGTCCTTAGATGCATGCCAAAGGGTTTGGAAACTCGTTTATGACGTGTTTTTTCTTTGGACGATTGATATGTGTCCTAGAGTGTCAACTAAATCATGAGTTGGATAATTACACTCATATTCCGTCAATTGTGTCGAGGTATAGGCCATCACCTTGCCATTTTGCATTAGAACACAACCTAGTCCTTTACATGATGGGGTCACTATAAGCCACAAAGTTTCTTGAACCGTTAAGTAATATGAGCACATGTGCCATTAAAATTTGATATTTAAGTTCAACTCTGCTTACAGGCCTCATTCCAAGCAGAGAGTTTTCTCTTCCTTGTCAACTGAGTGAGGGCTGTAGTGATCTTGCAGAATTCTTGGATGAAACTTTGGTAATATCCAGCTAACCCTAGAAAAATTCTAATTTCTGCAACCGACCGAGTTTGGTGAGGCAAGTTCATCAATGTCTCGAGGTTAACTGAATCCACTAAGATACCATAACCTCACACAACATGGCCCAAGAAAGTCACTTCTTGCAACAATAACTCACACTTGGAAAACATCGCATAGAGCTTGTGTGCTCTTTTAACATCGATAGCACTTGTCTTAGGTGTATCTCATGTTCCCCATCCGTTTTCGAGTAAACTAGTATGTCATAAATGAATACTATCACAAAATATGTCAAGAAAATCTTTAAATACCCTATTCATTAGGTCCATAAATTTGATAGAGGCATTACTTAATCCAAAAATATCACTATAAAATTGAAACTAATCAAACGGGGTTATCAATGTGAGGTAGCATGTACTTGTTCTTAATTATCATTTTGTTCAATTTTCGGTAGTTGATCCCTTCTTCTTGAAAAAAACAATAGTAGGGCTCCCCAGGATGATAAACTTGGTCTTATAAACTCATGATTCAAAAACTCTTACAACCTTTCTTTTATTTCATTCAACTTAGTCGAGGCCACCCTGGAGGCTATTTTTGAGATTGGGGTTGTTCATCGCTAAAGTTAAATTTCAAAGTCAATCTCTCTAATTTAATCGTAGTCCTAGTAGCATGTCTAGTGCATCTTTCAAATTCATGCACTACAGACACAAATGCTACATTACCTCTAAGGTCTCATATGTCAGTCACACTAGCCCACAAGACTCATGACTTACCTTTTTTTTTTTTTTTTTTTCCTTATAGGTAAGGATCATTTTGGGTGCACTTTAGAAATTCACTCTTCAGAATTTGAATCTTTATCCGACGCAGTCTAAATATAATTTTTTTAGGTTTTATAAATGTTGATTGCATGGTTCTCAACCAATCAATCTATATAAAAAATAACGTTAAAGTTGTTCATTAATAATATAATCAACAATATATCTAGGGGTCTTTAAGACACAACTACCTTATAGCTTAAAAACTCATTCATCTACCATTAATATCTCTCCTGTTGGTATAGACACAGATAATTTGTACTCTAAAGGCACTAGTCCTAATCGTGCATATCTTACGAAAGTACCAAAAGTAAACGAATTTGTAAATCTAGAATCGAAGAGTACATGAGCAAGGTATCTAACCACTAGTAAAGTATCTGTCAACATGGTGTTTGCATCTTCAACTTTCTTTCTCGTGGTCACTCTTGCTATTCCCATATGCTGCTTTAACTCGAGGTTAGTGCATTCAGCTACCTTGTGGTCACTCTTTCCACAACCAAAGCATGCATCTATGTTAGCTCTACGGGGTCCCTCATTTATCCTGTGAAGGCCTATTGAACTTCCTTCGACTGCTGGAACTATCCTAGCCTCCTGAGTCCTTCGATGCCTATGGAATATGGGCATCCATCATGCTAGTAGCAAGAGAGCACCTACGTAACCTATGGGCGCTATTGCTTCCATTGTCCCTTGAATCTCACTCTTGACACCCATAATGAATCATTGTGTCCTCTTCGTTGTGTCCACCATTTTGAGGACAAACCAAGACAATCTGGTGAACTCTAGATCGTATTCCTCTATATTCTGATTTTCCTACTTCAGGTGTAGGAAGGCAGCTTGATTTCAATATTTGCTCACAACTTGATGGTATATTTGTTATAGAAGGCATGTTTCAATTGGTGGCAACTAATTAGCTCACCATCCACCCTTAAGGCTCTTATAGCGATCTTTCATAAAGAATGGGTATCTCATTTGAGTAGGTAAGAGGAACAATTTACTTTTTTTTTTTTTTTTAGGACAATTCATGTATCCAATGATAGTGTCCATGGATTCCACCCAAACCTTAGCAATGCTTGGGTTAGACTTCCCATCAAACACCATCGGATCATGCTTTCAAAAATTCCTTAGATACTAGATTCTCAAGTCATATTGGTGCTGCCCTTGCTTCCCCTTCCTCCGTGGTTGGTCGAAACGACCAGGATTAGTGTCGGGAGGGTTTCTATATTGACCTACGGGAGGGTTTCTATATTGACCTACAAGCCGTGGATTTTGACTCCAAAATTAAGACCACACACAATTCATCCCTCCAAAACCAATTATTTAGCTCTAGAGGGAGGAAAGAGAAATTTGATTAAAGGAATCATGGTATGAGAAGGTATGAATTATTTTGACTAATAAAAAGTTATGGTAGTTTTGCTCCGGCAAGAACACATAGTTTTAGCCAACTTTGGAGGAGGGATAACTTAGACTTTAGTCCATGACAAGGTAAGAAATTAGTCTCATTCTCTTCCTTATGTACCATCATACAAGTCCCATAAAGAAATTGAGCCCAAAGGATCTTTGGTATGAAGCTGTGGCGCTTCATTTTTTAAGGCGACAGAAGCAACGACGTGTGGGACTTCTTCCTTTCTGAGAAAGAAAACGAATATGTGGCTGGCACAATTGAACCAGCCATGTCAGCCCAAATCATGATCCAACCTTGGTTTTTCTTCAATTTAACCCCTTTTATATTTGTGTTCTCATGAATTTCTTGATAGTTCAAGAAACAAGACTCGTTGAGAAATCTATGAAAATTTGTAACAATTTTGAAACCAAAAGCTTGATGACTAAGGCTTTAAACATCAACTGACCGTACGTAGCTATTTTGGACTTTTTTCTCAAGATATACGGGCAGGAATCCGTTTAAATTTTTTTTAATTATTTAAAGGATTATGGAAGAATTTAGTCGATGAAGGACTTAAATCGGGCTTTATGCTCTAAAGAAACCAGTTTTAAAGAGGATAACTAAACAAACCAATTTTAATTTAAGCATGAATATTATATATTAATTTCAAAGGTCATTAGACTAAGTTAAGGGACTGAATCAGACCGATGTAAAAAATAACTAAAATGCCTCTAAGATGTGAACCCTTGGTTTATGACCAGGACCCAAACTCCATCTAGTGAAACTTGATATTTACTTGAATTCATGGATGAAAAATTACTAAAATGCCCCAAATGACTAGTGTGACCATGAACTTTAAGAACTTGAGTAATTTGTTGGTCTGGTTAACTTTGTGATTCTTTATATATTATTAAGAATGCTTTATGCTTTTTTTAGATCTTACTCATGGAGGTTAAATCTACAATGATATTCGGTTTATCACTATGAAATTAATTCAATTCATTTAATTACGTATTCAAATTCTATCACATATATAGGCAAACTAAAAACAAATCATTTTATTCTCGGCTAGAGCTCAAATTTGTACCACACATTTGTTCAAACTAAAAACTAAAACGGGTTGATAATACTTTCTTGAAATAGGATTTTTGAATTCTCTACCGTACATTTAATTATGCAATCTCTCTCTCTTTCCATTTTTAGTCTCTATATAATCCTAACACCAGCTCCATCCAAAAGCACGTTGGATATGACCCACTATCAAAATACATCGAGACAACAACAAAGAGAATAGAAAAGAGTTCTTTTTTAGTTGTTGCTTTTTTATTTATTTATTTTATTTGTTTCGGTGTATTTGGATGGTGTGTGTCATATCCAACGTCAAAACCACCACCATAAACCCATAATCATGCCTCTCTCTCTCCTCCTTCTCTCCCTATTCTCTCTCTTATTTCTCCCATCAAACTCCCTCTCTCTCTCCTTCCCTCTGACCTCCCAATCTCTCTCCTCCCAAGAACCCTCCCTTTCCCTCTCCTCCAAAACCAAATCCCATGGCTCCGCGAAGCTCCCCTTCCAATACTCCAACGCCCTTGTGGTGTCTGTTCCCATTGGATCGCCGCCGCAGCAGATGGAGATGGTCCTAGACACCGGCAGCCAACTGTCTTGGATTCAATGCCACGGCAAAGTAAGGAGAAAATCAGTGAAGCCCATAATTAATTGGTTTGACCCTTATCTCTCCTCCTCTTTCTCTTTCCTTCCCTGTGACAACACTCTGTGCAGACCCCGAATTCCCGATTTTACCCTGCCTACTTCTTGTGACCCAACTCGCCACTGCCACTACTCCTACTTCTACGCGGATGGGAGCTTGGCCGAGGGTAATCTCGTCACTGAAAAATTCACCTTCTCTAACTCCTTAACTACCCGCTCCCTCCTTCTCGGCTGCGCTACGGCCTCCACCAAAACAGGGGTATGTTGGGAATGAATACTGGACGCCTCTCCTTCATCTCCCAGGCCAAAAATATCCAAGTTTTCGTATTGCGTTCCGGATCGAAGCGGGTCGGATCTAACCGGCTTGTTCTACCTTGGAGACAACCCGAATTCCGGTAAATTCAAATACGTCAACATGTTGACTTTCCCCAAAAGTCGACGCTCCCCGAATCTTGACAAGTTGGCCTACACCCTCCCAATGAAGGGGATAAGAATAGGCAACAACAAACTCAACATCTCGCCAGCCGTTTTCAAACCGGACCCATCTGGGGCCGGTCAGACCATGATCGACTCCGGCTCGGATTTCACGTATTTGGTAGATGAGGCTTACAGCAAGGTTAGAGCAGAGATGGTGAGATTGGTGGGGCCCATGATGAAGAAAGGGTATGAATACGCCGCCGTCGCCGACATGTGTTTCGACGGCGCAGTGGCCGCGGTGGTGGGTCGGAGGATTGGCGACATGTGGTTCCAGTTTGAGAATGGGGTGGAGATATTGGCCGGGAAAGGGGAAGGGTTATTGACCGAAGTGGAGAAAAGGGGTGAAGTGCGTGGGGATCGGACGCTCCGATAGACTTTGTGACTGAGAGTAATATAATCGGGAACGTTCATCAGCAGAATATGTGGGTGGAGTACGATCTTAGCAATAAGAGAATTGGGTTTGGTGGAGCTAAGTGTAGTGGATTGAAGGCATGATCATGGACGGTGGAGATTCATACTATTCTTTTATGTATCTATTTATATTACCAAATTTTGTTAAAATAAAACAAAATTTTGTTGTAATATGAAATAATTATTATTTAAAGGTTCGGGTCATATTTGTTTAGTTTTAATTACTTTGGACAACTTTTAAAAAAAAAAAAAAAAAAAAAAAAAATCCTATTTCACTCTTAAAAAAAATAATTAATTTCTTTTTTAAAAATAAATTAATTTCCTTTTTTACTAGAACGAGGTGTCTAAACCCTAAAAATATAATAATACGTAACTGCCCTCATGTCTAAACCCTAAAAATATAATAATAGGTATTACATGGTATTATCATCATTCTTAACATGGTATCAGAGCTCCTCAATCTTAACATATCCTATCATTTAATTATCATCATGGTCTTGGTCTCACTTTCTAATCTAGACCAATTGGATGTGCATTACTTCTCAACACAGGCGTACATATACGCGTACACACAAAATGCATGTTAAGAAGCGCACATAATAACATGGCATACATATTATCCTAATATAATGCATCCATATTCATCATAAGAGAGAAGTATCCTGATGCACGTGACACAAAATGCATGAGGTTCCCAAAACTTTAAATCATGACATATACGTATGATGCAAGTCTTACCAACTTTCATGAATATTTGTGACACTCAGTAAAATGGGGGTACATGAATGAACTGACCACGTCTCAATGAGAGGGATCCTGAGAGAATAGGATAGCTAAAAAAGGCTTAGAAAAGTGAAAGTCACTACCTGAAAGTCGCTATCTATACCAACTAGATGCACTTTCTTTTTCGATTGCTTAATCATAGGAACTCCATCGTTAAGTGTACTTTACTCCAACAATAGCATATGTTAAGACTGAGGAGCTCTGATACCATGTTAAGAATGATAATACCATGTAATACCATGTTAAGAATGATAATACCATGTTAAGAATGAGATTCTATGTTGAATGATACAATAGCATATGTTAAGACTGAGGAGCTCTGATACATGTTAAGAATGAGAAACATAATACCATGTTAAGAATGAGAAAACATAATACCATGAGAAAACATAATACCATGTTAAGAATGAGAAACATAGGTGGATTGAAAGTTCAGTTTCTAGTTTAAATAGATAATGTTATCACTAAATCCTAGAAATAAAGGAAAATCTAACTGATTTTCTATATAAAAATATATTACAATACTCCCCTCAAGATGGAAAATAGATAATGCTATCACTAGATCCTAGAAATAAGGGAAAATCTAACTTATTCTATATAAAATATATTACAATACTACCCTCAAGATGGACCTCAAGATGGAGAAATGGAGGTGAATAACACCCAACTTGGAGAGTGTTTCACGTCGAAGAGTATAGGTCAATAAACACCCAACTTGGAGTGTGTTTTCACGCTGAAGAGTGTTGGTCAATAACACCCAACTTGGAGAGTGTCTCACGTTGGAGAGTGTAGGTCAATAACACCCAACTTGTCTTTACGAAAATCAAATTGTTGTCTCCTAAAATGTTTAGTGAAAACATCTGTCAAATGCTCGATACTCGGCTTCTGGTGATGATCTGGACACATTGGTTTACTTTTTAGACTTCCAAGAAATAATTGAATTTAACTTAAAGATGCAAAATCAAGTATTTGTTGATGATCTCTACACATTAGTTTGCTTTTTAGACTTCCAAGAAAGAATTGAATTTCACCAAAAGATGCAAAAAACCGCGCAATAGACTGTAATGATTTAGTCCACCAGGATGGGTAATTTTGTCCCATTTAATTTGATTGGAACAAAGTGAATATCGTGGCTGATTGGAACATCCGAATTTTTGAAGCTGGGATTTGGCGCCATAAAGGAAGCTGAATTTTGGCCGTAAAGGATCGTCTTTGAAGATGAGCCATAGAAAAAACCCTTTGCTCTAATACCACATATAAAGACCCCAAAGTTTATACTAATGGTATATTAAAGTAGCAATCATACACAAACTCATTTCAAAACTCAAAATAAGAAGCAAAATTCAAAAGAACAACTCAAAATATACTTTAGCTAAAGACGAAGGTTAATCTATGCCTTCAAAGTCCCGTTTCCCATCTACGACTATCTAGCTCCTAGTTACGTGAAAAAAAATGATAAGTGTGGAGTGAGTAAGAATTCAGTAAGTAACAGCCTATATGTAGGCTCTTAATTACGACTTTAAGCTAGAAAAATTCATTTTTCTTATTGAGTTTTTCAGGGCACAGAACACTTAGAGCTCATCTTGATAAAATGTCATATACTGATTCTGAAAAAACTATTGCTTAAAGAAACTTTTGGTTTCTCCTCCCTGTGTAAACATATGAGTAGGTGCTATCATGATCGGTATACATCCTGCTAGTTAATCGTGGGTGTAGGACATCTCTTTCTAGGAGGTAGGGAAAGGGGAGACCCTTCATAACACATTATATGCTTCATGATACAATCCCTTAATAAGAAGAATAGGGCCCCCCTCACATAAAGTGACATCCATGCCGGATGGGGAGAAGTACTAAAACTGTGCCATATTTTGTTTTGGGTGGGCACAGTATGAGATTCCTTGGTAATCCGATGTGTTTATTTATCAATGCTAATTCAACATCCATTTCTAGGAGTACAGGGGGATTTTGACGACGATTTGATGGGATTGTTTGGTGAATCTAGACTTGTAGGCGATAATACCGATCGGTAGGCTTTAAATACTTAATGTTTTTAATCTGTGTTTCTAGTCTGCTCTCTTTTGTCTCTTGCTGTGTCCTTGCTTGTATTCTTCTTCTTGTGTGCAGCGTCTGAAATCTAGCGGGGA
>CM066962.1:5369594-5388631 GCA_033971965.1 Cucurbita ficifolia | reverse complement strand
CCGCAGAGGGTGGGGTCAACTTACCGCACAAGACGGCAGGTGCGGAACTGTTGGTGGGGGGTGGGTGGTGGGGGTGTACCGGTGTGGGGTAAAGAGAGCCCGTGGGGGGCTCAAATTGTGAGAAAGGGCACTCGCAGAATTGGAAGCTGGATCCGACGCATCGACAGGAGATCGGGTCTGGTGAGTTGAGAAAGGATGGGTGGGTGGCAGGGGCGCCAACACAAGCGAGCAGGAGTGAAAAGTGAGACGGTAATAGGGGTGGGGGGCAGGGGACGAAAGAAAGCCCACAGAGAGGCGACGGGCTTGGATAGACGGACGAAGTGAACGCGGAGCGTGAGGCGCTAGGACTCCAATGCAGCGCGCCAGGGAGATCCTCAAGCCGGTGAGGGAGAGGGGACACGGCAGGACGAAGTGGGGGGGAGGGGGGAGGACGCGAGGAGAAGGCAAAGAGGCCGAGCGGGCCGAAGTCGTTACTGAGAAGTACAATAGACGATTTTGTAAAATCTAATCGGAGAAGTTCGCAATGAGAACTCAAAGTCAATACTCGAACCATGCTAGTTACAGTATCTTTTTCCCAACATATGTGGTGTTTTGCTATCTTCAACCGTTTCTTTCAACTCGAATGGTTCAACTCTTGGCTATCCCATATTAGGCATATGCTGCTTTAACTCAGTTAGGGCATTCAGCTACCACTCTGTGTCACTACGCTTTCATCCACAACGACTCAAGCATGGCTATCCTATTCTTCATACTGCTACGCGTGTCGTGCTGCAATAGTTAGTGCCTTTGTGGTGCTTAAAGGCCTATTGACATTCCTTCGAACTGCGTCTTGGAACTAATCCTCTGCGCTTCTCACTCTAGATCGTATTCTTATATGTCTTTTTCCTACTTTCCAGTTGTAGGTGAAGGGGCAGCCCTTTGATGTTCAAATATTTTGCCTTCACAACCCTTGAATGGGGTATATTGGGTATGAGGAACCAAATTTACTTTTTTTTTGGGTTTTTTTTAAGGTACAATTCATGTATCCAATGATAGTGTCCATGGATTCCACCCAAACCTTAGCAATGCTTGGGTTAGACTTCCCATCAAACACACCATCGGGATCATGCTTTCAAAAATTCCTTAGATACTAGATTCTCAAGTCATATTGGTGCTGCCCTTGCTTCCCCTTCCTCCGTGTGTTGGTCGAAACGACCAGGATTTAGTGTCGGGGGGTTTTATATTGACCTAGGGTTTCTATATTGACCTACGGGAGGGTTTCTATATTGACCTACAAGCCGTGGATTTTGACTCCAAAATTAAGACCACACACAATTCATCCCTCCAAAACCAATTATTTAGCTCTAGAGGGAGGGAGGAAGAGAAATTTGATTAAAGGAATCATGGTATGAGAAGGTATGAATTATTTTGACTAATAAAAAGTTATGGTAGTTTTTGCTCCGGCAAGAACACATAGTTTTAGCCAACTTTGGAGGAGGATAACTTAGACTTTAGTCCATGACAAGGTAAGAAATTAGTCTCATTCTCTTCCTTATGTACCATCTACAAGTCCCATAAAGAAATTGAGCCCAAAGGATCTTTGTATGAAGCTGTGGCGCTTCATTTTTAAGGCGACAGAAGCAACGACGTGTGGGACTTCTTCCTTTCTGAGAAAGAAAACGAATATGTGGCTGGCACAATTGAACCAGCCATGTCAGCCCAAAATCATGATCCAACCTTGGTTTTCTTCAATTTAACCCCTTTTATATTTGTTCTCATGAATTTCTTGATAGTTCAAGAAACAAGACTCGTTGAGAAATCTATGAAAATTTGTAACACAATTTTGAAACCAAAATATGGAAGAATTTAGTCGATGAAGGACTTAAATCGGGCTTTATGCTCTAAAGAAACCAGTTTTAAAGAGGATAACTAAACAAACCAATTTTAATTTAAGCATGAATATTATATATTAATTTCAAAGGTCATTAGACTAAGTTAAGGGACTGAATCAGACCGATGGTAAAAATAACTAAAATGCCTCTAAGATGTGAACCCTTGGTTTATGACCAGGACCCAAACTCCATCTAGTGAAACTTGATATTTACTTGAATTCATGGATGAAAAATTACTAAAATGCCCCAAATGACTAGTGTGACCATGAACTTTAAGAACTTGAGTAATTTTGTTGGTCTGGTTAACTTTGTGATTCTTTATATATTATTAAGAATGCTTTATGCTTTTTTTAGATCTTACTCATGGAGGTTAAATCTACAATGATATTCGGTTTATCACTATGAAATTAATTCAATTCATTTAATTACGTATTCAAATTCTATCACATATATAGGCAAACTAAAAACAAATCATTTTATTCTCGGCTAGAGCTCAAATTTGTACCACACATTTGTTCAAACTAAAACTAAAACGGGTTGATAATACTTTCTTGAAATAGGATTTTTGAATTCTCTACCGTACATTTAATTATGCAATCTCTCTCTCTTCCATTTTTAGTCTCTATATAATCCTAACACCAGCTCCATCCAAAAGCACGTTGGATATGACCCACTATCAAAATACATCGAGACAACAACAAAGAGAATAGAAAAGAGTTCTTTTTTTAGTTGTTGCTTTTTATTTATTTTTATTTTATTTGTTTCGGTGTATTTGGATGGTGTGTCATATCCAACGTCAAAACCACCACCATAAACCCATAATCATGCCTCTCTCTCTCCTCCTTCTCTCCCTATTCTCTCTCTTATTCTCCCCATCAAACTCCCTCTCTCTCTCCTTCCCTCTGACCTCCCAATCTCTCTCCTCCCAAGAACCCTCCCTTTCCCTCTCCTCCAAAACCAAATCCCATGGCTCCGCGAAGCTCCCCTTTCCAATACTCCAACGCCCTTGTGGTGTCTGTTCCCATTGGATCGCCGCCGCAGCAGATGGAGATGGTCCTAGACACCGGCAGCCAACTGTCTTGGATTCAATGCCACGGCAAAGTAAGGAGAAAATCAGTGAAGCCCATAATTAATTGGTTTGACCCTTATCTCTCCTCCTCTTTCTCTTTCCTTCCCTGTGACAATACTCTGTGCAGACCCCGAATTCCCGATTTTACCCTGCCTACTTCTTGTGACCCAACTCGCCACTGCCACTACTCCTACTTCTACGCGGATGGGAGCTTGGCCGAGGGTAATCTCGTCACTGAAAAATTCACCTTCTCTAATTCCTTAACTACCCGCTCCCTCCTTCTCGGCTGCGCTACGGCCTCCACCCAAAACAGGGGTATGTTGGGAATGAATACTGGACGCCTCTCCTTCATCTCCCAGGCCAAAATATCCAAGTTTTCGTATTGCGTTCCGGATCGAAGCGGGTCGGATCTAACCGGCTTGTTCTACCTTGGAGACAACCCGAATTCCGGTAAATTCAAATACGTCAACATGTTGACTTTCCCCAAAAGTCGACGCTCCCCGAATCTTGACAAGTTGGCCTACACCCTCCCAATGAAGGGGATAAGAATAGGCAACAACAAACTCAACATCTCGCCAGCCGTTTTCAAACCGGACCCATCTGGGGCCGGTCAGACCATGATCGACTCCGGCTCGGATTTCACGTATTTGGTAGATGAGGCTTACAGCAAGGTTAGAGCAGAGATGGTGAGATTGGTGGGGCCCATGATGAAGAAAGGGTATGAATACGCCGCCGTCGCCGACATGTGTTTCGACGGCGCAGTGGCCGCGGTGGTGGGTCGGAGGATTGGCGACATGTGGTTCCAGTTTGAGAATGGGGTGGAGATATTGGCCGGGAAAGGGGAAGGGTTATTGACCGAAGTGGAGAAAGGGGTGAAGTGCGTGGGGATCGGACGCTCCGATAGACTTGTGACTGAGAGTAATATAATCGGGAACGTTCATCAGCAGAATATGTGGGTGGAGTACGATCTTAGCAATAAGAGAATTGGGTTTGGTGGAGCTAAGTGTAGTGGATTGAAGGCATGATCATGGACGGTGGAGATTCATACTATTCTTTTATGTATCTATTTATATTACCAAATTTTGTTAAAATAAAACAAAATTTGTTGTAATATGAAATAATTATTATTTAAAGGTTCGGGTCATATTTGTTTAGTTTTAATTACTTTGGACAACTTTTAAAAAAACAAAAAAAAAAAAAATCCTATTTCACTCTTAAAAAAATAATTAATTTCTTTTTTAAAAATAATTAATTTCCTTTTTTACTAGAACGAGGTGTCTAAACCCTAAAAATATAATAATACGTAACTGCCCTCATGTCTAAACCCTAAAAATATAATAATAGGTATTACATGGTATTATCATTCTTAACATGGTATCAGAGCTCCTCAATCTTAACATATCCTATCATTTAATTATCATCATGGTCTTGGTCTCACTTTCTAATCTAGACCAATTGGATGTGCATTACTTCTCAACACAGGCGTACATATACGCGTACACACAAAATGCATGTTAAGAAGCGCACATAATAACATGGCATACATATTATCCTAATATAATGCATCCATATTCATCATAAGAGAGAAGTATCCTGATGCACGTGACACAAAATGCATGAGGTTCCCAAAACTTTAAATCATGACATATACGTATGATGCAAGTCTTACCAACTTTCATGAATATTTGTGACACTCAGTAAATGGGGGTACATGAATGAACTGACCACGTCTCAATGAGAGGGATCCTGAGAGAATAGGATAGCTAAAAAGGCTTAGAAAAGTGAAAGTCACTACCTGAAAGTCGCTATCTATACCAACTAGATGCACTTTCTTTTTCGATTGCTTAATCATAGGAACTCCATCGTTAAGTGTACTTTACTCCAACAATAGCATATGTTAAGACTGAGGAGCTCTGATACCATGTTAAGAATGATAATACCATGTAATACCATGTTAAGAATGATAATACCATGTTAAGAATGAGATTCTATGTTGAATGATACAATAGCATATGTTAAGACTGAGGAGCTCTGATACATGTTAAGAATGAGAAACATAATACCATGTTAAGAATGAGAAAACATAATACCATGAGAAAACATAATACCATGTTAAGAATGAGAAACATAGGTGGATTGAAAGTTCAGTTTCTAGTTTAAATAGATAATGTTATCACTAAATCCTAGAAATAAAGGAAAATCTAACTGATTCTATATAAAATATATTACAATACTCCCCTCAAGATGGAAATAGATAATGCTATCACTAGATCCTAGAAATAAGGGAAAATCTAACTTATTCTATATAAAATATATTACAATACTACCCTCAAGATGGACCTCAAGATGGAGAATGGAGGTGAATAACACCCAACTTGGAGAGTGTTTCACGTCGAAGAGTATAGGTCAATAACACCCAACTTGGAGTGTGTTTCACGCTGAAGAGTGTTGGTCAATAACACCCAACTTGGAGAGTGTCTCACGTTGGAGAGTGTAGGTCAATAACACCCAACTTGTCTTTACGAAAATCAAATTGTTGTCTCCTAAAATGTTTAGTGAAAACATCTGTCAAATGCTCGATACTCGGCTTCTGGTGATGATCTGGACACATTGGTTTACTTTTTAGACTTCCAAGAAATAATTGAATTTAACTTAAAGATGCAAAATCAAGTATTTGTTGATGATCTCTACACATTAGTTTGCTTTTTAGACTTCCAAGAAAGAATTGAATTTCACCAAAAGATGCAAAACCGCGCAATAGACTGTAATGATTTAGTCCAGGATGGGTAATTTGTCCCATTTAATTTGATTGGAACAAAGTGAATATCGTGGCTGATTGGAACATCCGAAGTTTTGAAGCTGGATTTGGCTTATTCCGCCCTAAAGGAAATTTTGATATTTAAGAACACCAAGATCGATGTTCCCAGATATAAAGACCCACGTCATGGATTTGGCTGATTCCGCCATAAAGGAAGCTGAATTTGGCCGTAAAGGATCGTCTTTGAAGATGAGCCATAGAAAAACCTTTGCTCTAATACCACATATAAAGACCCAAAGTTTATACTAATGGTATATTAAAGTAGCAATCATACAAACTCATTTCAAACTCAAAATAAGAAGCAAATTCAAAAGAACAACTCAAAATATACTTAGCTAAAGACGAAGGTTAATCTATGCTTCAAAGTCCGTTCCCATCTACGACTAGCTCCTAGTTACGTGAAAAAAAATGATAAGTGTGGAGTGAGTAAGAATTCAGTAAGTAGCCTATATGTAGGCTCTTAATTACGACTTTAAGCTAGGAAATCATTTCTTATTGAGTTTTCAGGGGCATAACACTTAGAGCTCATCTTGATAAATGTCATATACTGATTCTGAAAAACTTTGCTTAAAGAAACTTTTGGTTCTCTCCCTGTAAACATATGAGTGGTGCTATCATGATCGTATCATCCTGCTAGTGAATCGTGGTGTAGGACATCTCTTCTAGGTGAGGGAAAGGGGAGACCCTTCATAACATTATGCTCATGATACAATCCCTAATAAGAAGAATAGGGGCCTCATAGTACACCTCCGGATGGGAGATAATGGCCATTTTTGGGCATGGATCTTGGTAACTTATTTATCATGCTATTCAAATCATTCTAGGTACATTCTTGACACATGGATTGTTGGTGAATCTAGACTTGTACATAATACCATGGGGTAGGCTTAAAACTTAATGGTTTTTAATTTAGGTCAAAGCTAAAGGGCAGCCTAGCATGGTCCCATGAACGTGAAAACTTACGACTATCTCGATAACGTTACTATAAGATCATGTAAGAAGTCTCATGTTAGATAGGTGTATTAAAAGTCATAAAACGAGGTAAATTTGCATGATGGGTATTTGTTCATTTTAAAAAATTTCTTGGTTTAACTAATTAATCTTGTCTAATAACAATCAAATTTCATATACAACCTCTTCATGTCATAATATGCTCAAAATAAAAATTGATACGTAACGAAGTTCGTTTAGTGGGTCAATTTAACGTTACTCAAATCTCGAGCAATTTGGTCGATTCAAGACCTTAACTCACAATTCTAGGTGCTTTTCTTTCATGTTTCTTTAATTCATATCTAATTTAAGGTTCATAAATACATCATTCCTACAAGAATTTCTTAAGAAAAGTACAAGATGGCTACTTAACTCTTGTACGGTGTTCGAAGCCTTGTTTCTTATGCTTTCGGCACCTGATTTCCTCCAAATTTTATTTGGTAGCTTCCTTAGTGAGTCTAGTTTCTGGAAACATTGAGAATTTTGTGAGAAACGGCCACAAAGGGGTCCAATTTTATGAAAAACTAAGGAAGGACAGAAAATTAGGCTAACGTGGTCAATTGAGTTCAACCAGCCACATCATCGACTTTTTCCTCCGGCAGAGGAAGAAGACACGCGTTCCACTGCTCCTTCATCTGAAAAACGGGCTCTGCCAGCTCATTATAAGGTGTTTCTCCCCTCGATTCCTTTATGAAACGTAAAGAGGGATTGTCATGGAAGAGATTGGAATTCGTATCTTACCGGTTCATGACTTCAACGTAAGTTATGGACGTCCAAAGTTGAGAGGAAACTGAGTTTTTCGCCGAAGCAAACCTAGAGGTTGTGGTTATTGGGCAGGACGATACCG
Organism: Cucurbita ficifolia; assembly: GCA_033971965.1. Taxonomy (NCBI): domain Eukaryota; kingdom Viridiplantae; phylum Streptophyta; class Magnoliopsida; order Cucurbitales; family Cucurbitaceae; genus Cucurbita; species Cucurbita ficifolia. The sequence continues at coordinate 5,381,036 of CM066962.1, read as the reverse complement.
GTACTGTTAGGCCACACTTCCATCACCAAAAGTCTTTCTTATACTCCACTTAAGCTAGAGGAATGGGATTGAGAACACGACTTGACGTTTCGGCAAAAGTTTCTAAAAATCGAGAAATTTCTTTCTCACGTTTAAGCTAATCCTTTAAGAATTGTCTGTACAGATTCATGGCAAGAAGAAAAACAACTTTGATGAAGGAAATGAAGGTTGAAAGTCGCAAAAAACAAAGAACCCATAGGTTGTCTATTGATAAGCCTTGGAGTTTAAAATTTTAGAATTTTGATTATGAAATTCAACTTCTATTATACAAGTCTTGTCATGGGTCTCATACCATTTGCTTTAGGGGAAAATATAAACAATTTTGCTCAAGGAATTGAGAGAAAATAAGCTCTCGGTTAGCTAAACCAAGAGCAAGAAACAACCTAGAATTTTTTATAAGTACAACGTTGAGTACCCAATTTTGACCCCTATAACTTGCTCGATTACGAATCAATTTAAGTGGAATTTGTCTTAAATGAAGTGTGATATGTAGGACTATAAATTTTGTGAAGAACTCGTGTAGAAATATTCGTTGAATCGCTGAAAAATAAACGATTATTTAGAGGAAGAAAATCAACTGCCTTGTTTCAACGTCTTAAATTTAGAGATGATGATGGGCAGTTTATGAGACAACCACATCATCTTAACTTTGTTTTCTTAACCTCTGAGTACTATTTAGACTGTTTCAGCTATTTTGAGATCGGTTATCATAATGATTTTTTATAATCCAGAAAATAGATTCAATTTGGGACCTACCTAAAAGATTTGAAGAAGAAATAGCTATAGAAAGGTCGTCAAAAGTGATCCCCAAACATAGGTTAAGAGGTTTAGCATTCATTTTGATGACATTTACCACTATTCAAACTGGTTCACTCTTGTTTAGACTTGTTCTCTTAAAATTGTTTGTAGTTACAGAAACTAGACACAATTTGCACTGTACGCTAGAAATTTAGAAGAAAAGCATTTTCAGGAAGACTTTAAACCTAGCACCTAAACACACCGGAACAAGTAAGTAGCCATATAGAATAAACATCGAATAGTACTTGTAGGAATCGATTAGGAAAAGCGGCATATGATTAGAAATCATATCTAGAAACCTAATTGACCTAGTTTCATAATAACTAAACTTGGAAACATGTATAGTTTACGATTTAGCATAGTTTAGAGCTTATTAGTTTAGGCTTGCATGTTTGAGAACTCTGATATTCTTACCATGTTTATGAGTTTTTCAACATGCCTAGATTGATTTTATTCCTTATACTGAGCATGTTGAGCATGATGTATGTTATAAGTGTCCTTAGATGCATGCCAAAGGGTTTGGAAACTCGTTTATGACGTGTTTTTCTTTGGACGATTGATATGTGTCCTAGAGTGTCAACTAAATCATGAGTTGGATAATTACACTCATATTCCGTCAATTGTGTCGAGGTATAGGCCATCACCTTGCCATTTGCATTAGAACACAACCTAGTCCTTTACATGATGGGTCACTATAAGCCACAAAGTTTCTTGAACCGTTAAGTAATATGAGCACATGTGCCATTAAAATTTGATATTTAAGTTCAACTCTGCTTACAGGCCTCATTCCAAGCAGAGTTTTCTCTTCCTTGTCAACTGAGTGAGGGCTGTAGTGATCTTGCAGAATTCTTGGATGAAACTTTGGTAATATCCAGCTAACCCTAGAAAAATTCTAATTTCTGCAACCGAGTTTGGTGAGGCAAGTTCATCAATGTCTCGAGGTTAACTGAATCCACTAAGATACCATAACCTCACACAAACATGGCCCAAGAAAGTCACTTCTTGCAACAATAACTCACACTTGGAAAACATCGCATAGAGCTTGTGTGCTCTTTAACATCGATAGCACTTGTCTTAGGTGTATCTCATGTTCCCCATCCGTTTTCGAGTAAACTAGTATGTCATAAATGAATACTATCACAAAATATGTCAAGAAAATCTTTAAATACCCTATTCATTAGGTCCATAAATTTGATAGAGGCATTACTTAATCCAAAAATATCACTATAAAATTGAAACTAATCAAACGGGTTATCAATGTGAGGTAGCATGTACTTGTTCTTAATTATCATTTTGTTCAATTTTCGGTAGTTGATCCTTCTTCTTGAAAAACAATAGTAGGGCTCCCCAGGATGATAAACTTGGTCTTATAAACTCATGATTCAAAAACTCTTACAACCTTTCTTTTATTTCATTCAACTTAGTCGAGGCCACCCTGGAGGCTATTTTTGAGATTGGGGTTGTTCATCGCTAAAGTTAAATTTCAAAGTCAATCTCTCTAATTAATCGTAGTCCTAGTAGCATGTCTAGTGCATCTTCAAATTCATGCACTACAGACACAAAGGCTACATTACCTCTAAGGTCTCATATGTCAGTCACACTAGCCCACAAGACTCATGACTTACCTTTTTTTTTTTTTTTTTTACCTTATAGGTAAGGATCATTTTGGGTGCACTTTAGAAATTCACTCTTCAGAATTTGAATCTTTATCCGACGCAGTCTAAATATAATTTTTTAGGTTTTATAAAATGTTGATTGCATGGTTCTCAACCAATCAATCTATATAAAAAATAACGTTAAAGTTGTTCATTAATAATATAATCAACAATATATCTAGGGGTCTTTAAGACACAACTACCTTATAGCTTAAACTCATTCATCTACCATTAATATCTCTCCTGTTGGTATAGACACAGATAATTTGTACTCTAAAGGCACTAGTCCTAATCGTGCATATCTTACGAAAGTACCAAAAGTAAACGAATTTGTAAATCTAGAATCGAAGAGTACATGAGCAAGGTATCTAACCACTAGTAAAGTATCTGTCAACATGGTGTTTGCATCTTCAACTTTCTTTCTCGTGGTCACTCTTGCTATTCCCATATGCTGCTTTAACTCGAGGTTAGTGCATTCAGCTACCTTGTGGTCACTCTTTCCACAACCAAAGCATGCATCTATGTTAGCTCTACGGGGTCCCTCATTTATCCTGTGAAGGCCTATTGAACTTCCTTCGACTGCTGGAACTATCCTAGCCTCCTGAGTCCTTCGATGCCTATGGAATATGGGCATCCATCATGCTAGTAGCAAGAGAGCACCTACGTAACCTATGGGCGCTATTGCTTCCATTGTCCCTTGAATCTCACTCTTGACACCCATAATGAATCATTGTGTCCTCTTCGTTGTGTCCACCATTTTGAGGACAAACCAAGACAATCTGGTGAACTCTAGATCGTATTCCTCTATATTCTGATTTTCCTACTTCAGGTGTAGGAAGGCAGCTTGATTTCAATATTTGCTCACAACTTGATGGTATATTTGTTATAGAAGGCATGTTTCAATTGGTGGCAACTAATTAGCTCACCATCCACCCTTAAGGCTCTTATAGCGATCTTTCATAAAGAATGGGTATCTCATTTGAGTAGGTAAGAGGAACAATTTACTTTTTTTTTGTTTTTAGGACAATTCATGTATCCAATGATAGTGTCCATGGATTCCACCCAAACCTTAGCAATGCTTGGGTTAGACTTCCCATCAAACACCATCGGATCATGCTTTCAAAAATTCCTTAGATACTAGATTCTCAAGTCATATTGGTGCTGCCCTTGCTTCCCCTTCCTCCGTGGTTGGTCGAAACGACCAGGATTAGTGTCGGGAGGGTTTCTATATTGACCTACGGGAGGGTTTCTATATTGACCTACAAGCCGTGGATTTTGACTCCAAAATTAAGACCACACAAATTCATCCCTCCAAAACCAATTATTTAGCTCTAGAGGGAGGAAAGAGAAATTTGATTAAAGGAATCATGGTATGAGAAGGTATGAATTATTTTGACTAATAAAAAGTTATGGTAGTTTTGCTCCGGCAAGAACACATAGTTTTAGCCAACTTTGGAGGAGGATAACTTAGACTTTAGTCCATGACAAGGTAAGAAATTAGTCTCATTCTCTTCCTTATGTACCATCTACAAGTCCCATAAAGAAATTGAGCCCAAAGGATCTTTGTATGAAGCTGTGGCGCTTCATTTTTAAGGCGACAGAAGCAACGACGTGTGGGACTTCTTCCTTTCTGAGAAAGAAAACGAATATGTGGCTGGCACAATTGAACCAGCCATGTCAGCCCAAATCATGATCCAACCTTGGTTTTCTTCAATTTAACCCCTTTTATATTTGTTCTCATGAATTTCTTGATAGTTCAAGAAACAAGACTCGTTGAGAAATCTATGAAAATTTGTAACAATTTTGAAACCAAAAGCTTGATGACTAAGGCTTTAAACATCATCAACTGACCGTACGTAGCTATTTTGGACTTTTCTCAAGATATACGGGCAGGAATCCGTTTAAATTTTTTTAATTATTTAAAGGATTATGGAAGAATTTAGTCGATGAAGGACTTAAATCGGGCTTTATGCTCTAAAGAAACCAGTTTTAAAGAGGATAACTAAACAAACCAGTTTTAATTTAAGCATGAATATTATATATTAATTTCAAAGGTCATTAGACTAAGTTAAGGGACTGAATCAGACCGATGGTAAAAATAACTAAAATGCCTCTAAGATGTGAACCCTTGGTTTATGACCCAAACTACATCTAGTGAAACTTGATATTTACTTGAATTCATGGATGAAAAATTACTAAAATGCCCCAAATGACTAGTGTGACCATGAACTTTAAGAACTTGAGTAATTTTGTTGGTCTCGTTAACTTTGTGATTCTTTATATATTATTAAGAATGCTTTATGCTTTTTTTAGATCTTACTCATGGAGGTTAAATCTACAATGATATTCGGTTTATCACTATGAAATTAATTCAATTCATTTAATTACATATTCAAATTCTATCACATATATAGGCAAACTAAAAACAAATCATTTTATTCCCGGCTAGATCTCAAATTTGTACCACACATTTGTTCAAACTAAAACTAAAACGGGTTGATAATACTTTCTTGAAATAGGATTTTTTGAATTCTCTACCGTACATTTAATTATGCAATCTCTCTCTCTTCCATTTTTAGTCTCTATATAATCCCAACACCAGCTCCATCCAAAAGCACGTTGGATATGACCCACTATCAAAATACATCGAGACAACAACAAAGAGAATAGAAAAGAGTTCTTTTTTTAGTTGTTGCTTTTTATTTATTTATTTTATTTGTTTCGGTGTATTTGGATGGTGTGTCATATCCAACGTCAAAACCACCACCATAAACCCATAATCATGCCTCTCTCTCTCCTCCTTCTCTCCCTATTCTCTCTCTTATTCTCCCCATCAAACTCCTCTCTCTCTCCTTCCCTCTGACCTCCCAATCTCTCTCCTCCCAAGAACCCTCCCTTTCCCTCTCCTCCAAACCAAATCCCATGGCTCCGCGAAGCTCCCCTTCCAATACTCCAACGCCCTTGTGGTGTCTGTTCCCATTGGATCGCCGCCGCAGCAGATGGAGATGGTCCTAGACACCGGCAGCCAACTGTCTTGGATTCAATGCCACGGCAAAGTAAGGAGAAAATCAGTGAAGCCCATAATTAATTGGTTTGACCCTTATCTCTCCTCCTCTTTCTCTTTCCTTCCCTGTGACAACACTCTGTGCAGACCCCGAATTCCCGATTTTACCCTGCCTACTTCTTGTGACCCAACTCGCCACTGCCACTACTCCTACTTCTACGCGGATGGGAGCTTGGCCGAGGGTAATCTCGTCACTGAAAAATTCACCTTCTCTAACTCCTTAACTACCCGCTCCCTCCTTCTCGGCTGCGCTACGGCCTCCACCCAAAACAGGGGTATGTTGGGAATGAATACTGGACGCCTCTCCTTCATCTCCCAGGCCAAAATATCCAAGTTTTCGTATTGCGTTCCGGATCGAAGCGGGTCGGATCTAACCGGCTTGTTCTACCTTGGAGACAACCCGAATTCCGGTAAATTCAAATACGTCAACATGTTGACTTTCCCCAAAAGTCGACGCTCCCCGAATCTTGACAAGTTGGCCTACACCCTCCCAATGAAGGGGATAAGAAATAGGCAACAACAAACTCAACATCTCGCCAGCCGTTTTCAAACCGGACCCATCTGGGGCCGGTCAGACCATGATCGACTCCGGCTCGGATTTCACGTATTTGGTAGATGAGGCTTACAGCAAGGTTAGAGCAGAGATGGTGAGATTGGTGGGGCCCATGATGATGAAGAAAGGGTATGAATACGCCGCCGTCGCCGACATGTGTTTCGACGGCGCAGTGGCCGCGGTGGTGGGTCGGAGGATTGGCGACATGTGGTTCCAGTTTGAGAATGGGGTGGAGATATTGGCCGGGAAAGGGGAAGGGTTATTGACCGAAGTGGAGAAAGGGGTGAAGTGCGTGGGGATCGGACGCTCCGATAGACTTGTGACTGAGAGTAATATAATCGGGAAACGTTCATCAGCAGAATATGTGGGTGGAGTACGATCTTAGCAATAAGAGAATTGGGTTTTGGTGGAGCTAAGTGTAGTGGATTGAAGGCATGATCATGGACGGTGGAGATTCATACTATTCTTTTATGTATCTATTTATATTACCAAATTTTGTTAAAATAAAACAAAATTTGTTGTAATATGAAATAATTATTATTTAAAGGTTCGGGTCATATTTGTTTAGTTTTAATTACTTTGGACAACTTTTAAAAAAACAAAAAAAAAAAAATCCTATTTCACTCTTAAAAAAATAATTAATTTCTTTTTTAAAAATAATTAATTTCCTTTTTTTACTAGAACGAGGTGTCTAAACCCTAAAAATATAATAATACGTAACTGCCCTCATGTCTAAACCCTAAAAATATAATAATAGGTATTACATGGTATTATCATTCTTAACATGGTATCAGAGCTCCTCAATCTTAACATATCCTATCATTTAATTATCATCATGGTCTTGGTCTCACTTTCTAATCTAGACCAATTGGATGTGCATTACTTCTCAACACAGGCGTACATATACGCGTACACACAAAATGCATGTTAAGAAGCGCACATAATAACATGGCATACATATTATCCTAATATAATGCATCCATATTCATCATAAGAGAGAAGTATCCTGATGCACGTGACACAAAATGCATGAGGTTCCCAAAACTTTAAATCATGACATATACGTATGATGCAAGTCTTACCAACTTTCATGAATATTTGTGACACTCAGTAAATGGGGGTACATGAATGAACTGACCACGTCTCAATGAGAGGGATCCTGAGAGAATAGGATAGCTAAAAAGGCTTAGAAAAGTGAAAGTCACTACCTGAAAGTCGCTATCTATACCAACTAGATGCACTTTCTTTTTCGATTGCTTAATCATAGGAACTCCATCGTTAAGTGTACTTTACTCCAACAATAGCATATGTTAAGACTGAGGAGCTCTGATACCATGTTAAGAATGATAATACCATGTAATACCATGTTAAGAATGATAATACCATGTTAAGAATGAGATTCTATGTTGAATGATACAATAGCATATGTTAAGACTGAGGAGCTCTGATACATGTTAAGAATGAGAAACATAATACCATGTTAAGAATGAGAAAACATAATACCATGAGAAAACATAATACCATGTTAAGAATGAGAAACATAGGTGGATTGAAAGTTCAGTTTCTAGTTTAAATAGATAATGTTATCACTAAATCCTAGAAATAAAGGAAAAATCTAACTGATTCTATATAAAATATATTACAATACTCCCCTCAAGATGGAAATAGATAATGCTATCACTAGATCCTAGAAATAAGGGAAAATCTAACTTATTCTATATAAAATATATTACAATACTCCCCTCAAGATGGACCTCAAGATGGAGAATGGAGGTGAATAACACCCAACTTGGAGAGTGTTTCACGTCGAAGAGTATAGGTCAATAACACCCAACTTGGAGTGTGTTTCACGCTGAAGAGTGTTGGTCAATAACACCCAACTTGGAGAGTGTCTCACGTTGGAGAGTGTAGGTCAATAACACACAACTTGTCTTTACGAAAATCAAATTGTTGTCTCCTAAAATGTTTAGTGAAAACATCTGTCAAATGCTCGATACTCGGCTTCTGGTGATGATCTGGACACATTGGTTTACTTTTTAGACTTCCAAGAAATAATTGAATTTAACTTAAAGATGCAAAATCAAATATTTGTTGATGATCTCTACACATTAGTTTGCTTTTTAGACTTCCAAGAAAGAATTGAATTTCACCAAAAGATGCAAAACCGCGCAATAGACTGTAATGATTTAGTCCAGGATGGGTAATTTGTCCCATTTAATTTGATTGGAACAAAGTGAATATCGTGGCTGATTGGAACATCCGAAGCTTTGAAGCTGGATTTGGCTTATTCCGCCCTAAAGGAAATTTTGATATTTAAGAACACCAAGATCGATGTTCCCAGATATAAAGACCCACGTCATGGATTTGGCTGATTCCGCCATAAAGGAAGCTGAATTTGGCCGTAAAGGATCGTCTTTGAAGATGAGCCATAGAAAAACCTTTGCTCTAATACCACATATAAAGACCCAAAGTTTATACTAATGGTATATTAAAGTAGCAATCATACAAAACTCATTTCAAACTCAAAATAAGAAGCAAATTCAAAAGAACAACTCAAAATATACTTAGCTAAAGACGAAGGTTAATCTATGCTTCAAAGTCCCGTTCCCATCTACGACTAGCTCCTAGTTACGTGAAAAAAATGATAAGTGTGGAGTGAGTAAGAATTCAGTAAGTAGCCTATATGTAGGCTCTTAATTACGACTTTAAGCTAGGAAATCATTTCTTATTGAGTTTTCAGGGGCATAACACTTAGAGCTCATCTTGATAAATGTCATATACTGATTCTGAAAAACTTTGCTTAAAGAAACTTTTGGTTCTCTCCCTGTAAACATATGAGTGGTGCTATCATGATCGTATCATCCTGCTAGTGAATCGTGGTGTAGGACATCTCTTCTAGGTGAGGGAAAGGGGAGACCCTTCATAACATTATGCTCATGATACAATCCCTAATAAGAAGAATAGGGGGCCTCATAGTACACCTCCGGATGGGAGATAATGGCCATTTTTGGGCATGGATCTTGGTAACTTATTTATCATGCTATTCAAATCATTCTAGGTACATTCTTGACACATGGATTGTTGGTGAATCTAGACTTGTACATAATACCATGGGGTAGGCTTAAAACTTAATGGTTTTTAATTTAGGTCAAAGCTAAAGGGCAGCCTAGCATGGTCCCATGAACGTGAAAACTTACGACTATCTCGATAACGTTACTATAAGATCATGTAAAGAAGTCTCATGTTAGATAGGTTGTATTAAAAGTCATAAAACGAGGTAAATTTGCATGATGGGTATTTGTTCATTTTTAAAAAATTTCTTGGTTTAACTATAACAGATCACTCGTATGGATATGTCACTTCGATGTTAATACCCCAATTTTATTATATTGTCTTGATTATGAACAATTTCAACTCTATATCATTTCCCTAGCAAGTACTTCCTGTCAGTGGGTCTCTATCCCCCCACTATGACTTCAGGGGCAAAATCGCATCACACACAATTTTGCCTCAAAGGAACTCGACTGAGAAAATAAGCTCTCCGTTTAGCTAAACCAAGAGCCCAAGAAAACAACCTAGAACTTTTTTATAAGTTACAACGTTGACGTACCAATTTGGGACCCTATAATTGCTCGTTAACGAAATCAAGTTCTAAGTGGAATCTGTCTTAAATGAAGTGTGATATGTAGGACTATAAATTTGTGAAGAAAACTCGTAGTTGTCAGATATTCTAGATGAATCGCTGAAAAATAACAACGATTATTAGCGGAAGAAAATCAAATGCTTTGTTTGCAACGTCTTAAATTTATGAGAATGATGAGCGGCAAGATTATGAGACAACCACATCATCGTAACTCTATGTCTTAACCTTACTGATAAGATTTGAAACTGTTTCAGCTATGTTGAGATGGTTATCATACTGATTTTTTATAAATCCAGAAATAGATTCTATTTGGGACTACCTAAAAGATTGAAGAGAAGAAATAAGATATAGAAAGGATCGTCCAAAGGATCACCAAACAAGTAGGTTTAAGAGGATTTAGACATCATTTCGATGACATTTACCCCATTCAAACTAGGTTCACTCTGTTTAGAATTGTCTCTTAAAATTGATTTGTAGTTACAGAAATGACACAATTGCACTGTACGCGAGAAATTTACGAAGAAAAGCATTTTCCAAGGAAGACTTTAAACTAGCACCTAAAACACACCGGAACAAGTACGTAGCCACTATAGAATAAACATCGAAGATTGTAGGAATCGATTAGGAAAAGCGGCATAGATTAGAAAGAAATCATATCTAGAAACCTAATTTACCTAGTACATAATAACTACACTTGGAAACAGGTATAGTTTACGATTTAGCAAGGGTAGAGCTTATTAGTTAGTTGATGTTTGAGAAGTCTGATATTCACTACCAGTTTATGAAGTTTTTCAACATGACTTAGATTGATTTTATTCACCTTATACTGAGCATGTGAGCATGATGTTGTAAAGTGTTCTTAGAGGCAGCCCACAAGGTTGTGGAACTCGTTTCTGGACGTGTCTTTTTCTCAGTTGGAAGATTGATATATATGTGTCCTAGGTGTCAAACTAAATCCATAGAGTTGGATAATTACACTCAGAGTTCCGTCGAACTTGTGTCGAGGAAATAGGCCAATTTCACCTTGCCATTTGTATTAAGAACACAAACCTGGATCCTTACTGATGGTCACTATAAGCCACAAAAGTTTCTTGAACCGTTAAGGTAATTAGAGCACATGTGCATTAAAATTGGATCATTTAAGTTCCACTTGCTTCCAGGCCTCATTACCGAAGAGTTTTCTCTTCCTGTAACTGATGTGAGGGCTGTAGTGAATCTTGGCAGTATATTCTTGGATGAAAACTTTGGTAATATCCCAGCTAACCCTAGAAAAATTCTAATTTCTGAGCACGGAGTAGTTCGGTTGAGGCAGTTCATCAATGTCTCGAGGTGAACTGAATCCACTAAGATACCAGACCCTCACACAACATGGCCAAGAAAGTCACTTCTTGCAACAATAACTCACACTTGGAAAACATCGCATAGAGCTTGTGTGCTCTTTAACATCGATAGCGCTTGTCTTAGGTGTATCTCATGTTCCCCATCCGTTTTCGAATAAACTAGTATGTCATAAATGAATACTATCACAAAATATGTCAAGAAAATCTTTAAATACCCTATTCATTAGGTCCATAAATTGATAGAGGCATACTTAATCCAAAAATATCACTATAAAATGAAAAACTAATCAAACGAGGATTATCAATGTGGAGGTAGCATGTACTTGTTCTTAATTATCATTTTGTTCAAT
>CM066962.1:5342270-5369494 GCA_033971965.1 Cucurbita ficifolia | reverse complement strand
GGCTTAAAACTTAATGGTTTTTAATTTAGGTCAAAGCTAAAGGGCAGCCTAGCATGGTCCCCATGAACGTGAAAACTTACGACTATCTCGATAACGTTACTATAAGATCATGTAAGAAGTCTCATGTTAGATAGGTGTATTAAAAGTCATAAAACGAGGTAAATTTGCATGATGGGTATTTGTTCATTTTAAAAAATTTCTTGGTTTAACTAATTAATCTTGTCTAATAACAATCAAATTTCATATACAACCTCTTCATGTCATAATATGCTCAAAAAAAAAAATTGATACGTAACGAAGTTCGTTTAGTGGGTCAATTTTAACGTTACTCAAATCTCGAGCAATTTGGTCGATTCAAGACCTTAACTCACAATTCTAGGTGCTTTTCTTTCATGTTTCTTTAATTCATATCTAATTTAAGGTTCATAAATACATCATTCCTACAAGAATTTCTTAAGAAAAGTACAAGATGGCTACTTAACTCTTGTACGGTGTTCGAAGCCTTGTTTCTTATGCTTTCGGCACCTGATTTCCTCCAAATTTTATTTGGTAGCTTCCTTAGTGAGTCTAGTTTCTGGAAACATTGAGAATTTTGTGAGAAACGGCCACAAAGGGGTCCAATTTTATGAAAAAAAAAAACTAAGGAAGGACAGAAAATTAGGCTAACGTGGTCAATTGAGTTCAACCAGCCACATCATCGACTTTTTTTTCCTCCGGCAGAGGAAGAAGACACGCGTTCCACTGCTCCTTCATCTGAAAAACGGGCTCTGCCAGCTCATTATAAGGTGTGTTTCTCCCCCTCGATTCCTTTATGAAACGTAAAGAGGGATTGTCATGGAAGAGATTGGGAATTCGTATCTTACCGGTTCATGACTTCAACGTAAGTTATGGACGTCCAAAGTTGAGAGGAAACTGAGTTTTTCGCCGAAGCAAACCTAGAGGTTGTGGTTATTGGGCAGGACGATACCGGTACTGTTAGGCCACACTTCCATCACACAAAAGTCTTTCTTATACTCCACTTAAGCTAGAGGAATGGGATTGAGAACACGACTTGACGTTTCGGCAAAAGTTTCTAAAAATCGAGAAATTTCTTTCTCACGTTTAAGCTAATCCTTTAAGAATTGTCTGTACAGATTCATGGCAAGAAGAAAAACAACTTTGATGAAGGAAATGAAGGTTGAAAGTCGCAAAAAACAAAGAACCCATAGGTTGTCTATTGATAAGCCTTGGAGTTTAAAATTTTAGAATTTTGATTATGAAATTCAACTTCTATTATACAAGTCTTGTCATGGGTCTCATACCATTTGCTTTAGGGGAAAATATAAACAATTTTGCTCAAGGAATTGAGAGAAAAATAAGCTCTCGGTTAGCTAAACCAAGAGCAAGAAACAACCTAGAATTTTTTATAAGTACAAACGTTGAGTACCCAATTTTGACCCCTATAACTTGCTCGATTACGAATCAATTTAAGTGGAATTTGTCTTAAATGAAGTGTGATATGTAGGACTATAAATTTTGTGAAGAACTCGTGTAGAAATATTCGTTGAATCGCTGAAAAATAAAACGATTATTTAGAGGAAGAAAATCAACTGCCTTGTTTCAACGTCTTAAATTTAGAGATGATGATGGGCAGTTTATGAGACAACCACATCATCTTAACTTTGTTTTCTTAACCTCTGAGTACTATTTAGACTGTTTCAGCTATTTTGAGATCGGTTATCATAATGATTTTTTATAATCCAGAAAATAGATTCAATTTGGGACCTACCTAAAAGATTTGAAGAAGAAATAGCTATAGAAAGGTCGTCAAAAGTGATCCCCAAACATAGGTTAAGAGGTTTAGCATTCATTTTGATGACATTTACCACTATTCAAACTGGTTCACTCTTGTTTAGACTTGTTCTCTTAAAATTGTTTGTAGTTACAGAAACTAGACACAATTTGCACTGTACGCTAGAAATTTAGAAGAAAAGCATTTTCAGGAAGACTTTAAACCTAGCACCTAAAACACACCGGAACAAGTAAGTAGCCATATAGAATAAACATCGAATAGTACTTGTAGGAATCGATTAGGAAAAGCGGCATATGATTAGAAAATCATATCTAGAAACCTAATTGACCTAGTTTCATAATAACTAAACTTGGAAACATGTATAGTTTACGATTTAGCATAGTTTAGAGCTTATTAGTTTAGGCTTGCATGTTTGAGAACTCTGATATTCTTACCATGTTTATGAGTTTTTTTCAACATGCCTAGATTGATTTTATTCCTTATACTGAGCATGTTGAGCATGATGTATGTTATAAGTGTCCTTAGATGCATGCCAAAGGGTTTGGAAACTCGTTTATGACGTGTTTTTTTCTTTGGACGATTGATATGTGTCCTAGAGTGTCAACTAAATCATGAGTTGGATAATTACACTCATATTCCGTCAATTGTGTCGAGGTATAGGCCATCACCTTGCCATTTGCATTAGAACACAACCTAGTCCTTTACATGATGGGTCACTATAAGCCACAAAGTTTCTTGAACCGTTAAGTAATATGAGCACATGTGCCATTAAAATTTGATATTTAAGTTCAACTCTGCTTACAGGCCTCATTCCAAGCAGAGTTTTCTCTTCCTTGTCAACTGAGTGAGGGCTGTAGTGATCTTGCAGAATTCTTGGATGAAACTTTGGTAATATCCAGCTAACCCTAGAAAAATTCTAATTTCTGCAACCGAGTTTTGGTGAGGCAAGTTCATCAATGTCTCGAGGTTAACTGAATCCACTAAGATACCATAACCTCACACAACATGGCCCAAGAAAGTCACTTCTTGCAACAATAACTCACACTTGGAAAACATCGCATAGAGCTTGTGTGCTCTTTAACATCGATAGCACTTGTCTTAGGTGTATCTCATGTTCCCCATCCGTTTTCGAGTAAACTAGTATGTCATAAATGAATACTATCACAAAATATGTCAAGAAAATCTTTAAATACCCTATTCATTAGGTCCATAAATTTGATAGAGGCATTACTTAATCCAAAAATATCACTATAAAATTGAAACTAATCAAACGGGTTATCAATGTGAGGTAGCATGTACTTGTTCTTAATTATCATTTTGTTCAATTTTCGGTAGTTGATCCTTCTTCTTGAAAAACAATAGTAGGGCTCCCCAGGATGATAAACTTGGTCTTATAAACTCATGATTCAAAAACTCTTACAACCTTTCTTTTATTTCATTCAACTTAGTCGAGGCCACCCTGGAGGCTATTTTTGAGATTGGGGTTGTTCATCGCTAAAGTTAAATTTCAAAGTCAATCTCTCTAATTAATCGTAGTCCTAGTAGCATGTCTAGTGCATCTTCAAATTCATGCACTACAGACACAAAGGCTACATTACCTCTAAGGTCTCATATGTCAGTCACACTAGCCCACAAGACTCATGACTTACCTTTTTTTTTTTTTTTTTTTTTTTACTTATAGGTAAGGATCATTTTGGGTGCACTTTAGAAATTCACTCTTCAGAATTTGAATCTTTATCCGACGCAGTCTAAATATAATTTTTTAGGTTTTATAAATGTTGATTGCATGGTTCTCAACCAATCAATCTATATAAAAAATAACGTTAAAGTTGTTCATTAATAATATAATCAACAATATATCTAGGGGTCTTTAAGACACAACTACCTTATAGCTTAAACTCATTCATCTACCATTAATATCTCTCCTGTTGGTATAGACACAGATAATTTGTACTCTAAAGGCACTAGTCCTAATCGTGCATATCTTACGAAAGTACCAAAAGTAAACGAATTTGTAAATCTAGAATCGAAGAGTACATGAGCAAGGTATCTAACCACTAGTAAAGTATCTGTCAACATGGTGTTTGCATCTTCAACTTTCTTTCTCGTGGTCACTCTTGCTATTCCCATATGCTGCTTTAACTCGAGGTTAGTGCATTCAGCTACCTTGTGGTCACTCTTTCCACAACCAAAGCATGCATCTATGTTAGCTCTACGGGGTCCCTCATTTATCCTGTGAAGGCCTATTGAACTTCCTTCGACTGCTGGAACTATCCTAGCCTCCTGAGTCCTTCGATGCCTATGGAATATGGGCATCCATCATGCTAGTAGCAAGAGAGCACCTACGTAACCTATGGGCGCTATTGCTTCCATTGTCCCTTGAATCTCACTCTTGACACCCATAATGAATCATTGTGTCCTCTTCGTTGTGTCCACCATTTTGAGGACAAACCAAGACAATCTGGTGAACTCTAGATCGTATTCCTCTATATTCTGATTTTCCTACTTCAGGTGTAGGAAGGCAGCTTGATTTCAATATTTGCTCACAACTTGATGGTATATTTGTTATAGAAGGCATGTTTCAATTGGTGGCAACTAATTAGCTCACCATCCACCCTTAAGGCTCTTATAGCGATCTTTCATAAAGAATGGGTATCTCATTTGAGTAGGTAAGAGAGGAACAATTTACTTTTTTTTGTTTTTAGGACAATTCATGTATCCAATGATAGTGTCCATGGATTCCACCCAAACCTTAGCAATGCTTGGGTTAGACTTCCCATCAAACACCATCGGATCATGCTTTCAAAAATTCCTTAGATACTAGATTCTCAAGTCATATTGGTGCTGCCCTTGCTTCCCCTTCCTCCGTGGTTGGTCGAAACGACCAGGATTAGTGTCGGGAGGGTTTCTATATTGACCTACGGGAGGGTTTCTATATTGACCTACAAGCCGTGGATTTTGACTCCAAAATTAAGACCACACAAATTCATCCCTCCAAAACCAATTATTTAGCTCTAGAGGGAGGAAAGAGAAATTTGATTAAAGGAATCATGGTATGAGAAGGTATGAATTATTTTGACTAATAAAAAGTTATGGTAGTTTTGCTCCGGCAAGAACACATAGTTTTAGCCAACTTTGGAGGAGGATAACTTAGACTTTAGTCCATGACAAGGTAAGAAATTAGTCTCATTCTCTTCCTTATGTACCATCTACAAGTCCCATAAAGAAATTGAGCCCAAAGGATCTTTGTATGAAGCTGTGGCGCTTCATTTTTAAGGCGACAGAAGCAACGACGTGTGGGACTTCTTCCTTTCTGAGAAAGAAAACGAATATGTGGCTGGCACAATTGAACCAGCCATGTCAGCCCAAATCATGATCCAACCTTGGTTTTCTTCAATTTAACCCCTTTTATATTTGTTCTCATGAATTTCTTGATAGTTCAAGAAACAAGACTCGTTGAGAAATCTATGAAAATTTGTAACAATTTTGAAACCAAAAGCTTGATGACTAAGGCTTTAAACATCAACTGACCGTACGTAGCTATTTTGGACTTTTCTCAAGATATACGGGCAGGAATCCGTTTAATTTTTTTTAATTATTTAAAGGATTATGGAAGAATTTAGTCGATGAAGGACTTAAATCGGGCTTTATGCTCTAAAGAAACCAGTTTTAAAGAGGATAACTAAACAAACCAATTTTAATTTAAGCATGAATATTATATATTAATTTCAAAGGTCATTAGACTAAGTTAAGGGACTGAATCAGACCGATGGTAAAAATAACTAAAATGCCTCTAAGATGTGAACCCTTGGTTTATGACCAGGACCCAAACTCCATCTAGTGAAACTTGATATTTACTTGAATTCATGGATGAAAAATTACTAAAATGCCCCAAATGACTAGTGTGACCATGAACTTTAAGAACTTGAGTAATTTTGTTGGTCTGGTTAACTTTGTGATTCTTTATATATTATTATTAAGAATGCTTTATGCTTTTTTTAGATCTTACTCATGGAGGTTAAATCTACAATGATATTCGGTTTATCACTATGAAATTAATTCAATTCATTTAATTACATATTCAAATTCTATCACATATATAGGCAAACTAAAAACAAATCATTTTATTCTCGGGCTAGAGCTCAAATTTGTACCACACATTTGTTCAAACTAAAACTAAAAAACGGGTTGATAATACTTTCTTGAAATAGGATTTTTGAATTCTCTACCGTACATTTAATTATGCAATCTCTCTCTCTTCCATTTTTAGTCTCTATATAATCCCAACCCAGCTCCATCCAAAAGCACGTTGGATATGACCCACTATCAAAATACATCGAGACAACAACAAAGAGAATAGAAAAGAGTTCTTTTTTAGTTGTTGCTTTTTTATTTATTTATTTTATTTGTTTCGGTGTATTTGGATGGTGTGTCATATCCAACGTCAAAACCACCACCATAAACCCATAATCATGCCTCTCTCTCTCCTCCTTCTCTCCCTATTCTCTCTCTTATTCTCCCCATCAAACTCCCTCTCTCTCTCCTTCCCTCTGACCTCCCAATCTCTCTCCTCCCAAGAACCCTCCCTTTCCCTCTCCTCCAAAAACCAAATCCCATGGCTCCGCGAAGCTCCCCTTCCAATACTCCAACGCCCTTGTGGTGTCTGTTCCCATTGGATCGCCGCCGCAGCAGATGGAGATGGTCCTAGACACCGGCAGCCAACTGTCTTGGATTCAATGCCACGGCAAAGTAAGGAGAAAATCAGTGAAGCCCATAATTAATTGGTTTGACCCTTATCTCTCCTCCTCTTTCTCTTTCCTTCCCTGTGACAACACTCTGTGCAGACCCCGAATTCCCGATTTTACCCTGCCTACTTCTTGTGACCCAACTCGCCACTGCCACTACTCCTACTTCTACGCGGATGGGAGCTTGGCCGAGGGTAATCTCGTCACTGAAAAATTCACCTTCTCTAACTCCTTAACTACCCGCTCCCTCCCTTCTCGGCTGCGCTACGGCCTCCACCCAAAACAGGGGTATGTTGGGAATGAATACTGGACGCCTCTCCTTCATCTCCCAGGCCAAAATATCCAAGTTTTCGTATTGCGTTCCGGATCGAAGCGGGTCGGATCTAACCGGCTTGTTCTACCTTGGAGACAACCCGAATTCCGGTAAATTCAAATACGTCAACATGTTGACTTTCCCCAAAAGTCGACGCTCCCCCCCGAATCTTGACAAGTTGGCCTACACCCTCCCAATGAAGGGGATAAGAATAGGCAACAACAAACTCAACATCTCGCCAGCCGTTTTCAAACCGGACCCATCTGGGGCCGGTCAGACCATGATCGACTCCGGCTCGGATTTCACGTATTTGGTAGATGAGGCTTACAGCAAGGTTAGAGCAGAGATGGTGAGATTGGTGGGGCCCATGATGAAGAAAGGGTATGAATACGCCGCCGTCGCCGACATGTGTTTCGACGGCGCAGTGGCCGCGGTGGTGGGTCGGAGGATTGGCGACATGTGGTTCCAGTTTGAGAATGGGGTGGAGATATTGGCCGGGAAAGGGGAAGGGTTATTGACCGAAGTGGAGAAAGGGGTGAAGTGCGTGGGGATCGGACGCTCCGATAGACTTGTGACTGAGAGTAATATAATCGGGAACGTTCATCAGCAGAATATGTGGGTGGAGTACGATCTTAGCAATAAGAGAATTGGGTTTGGTGGAGCTAAGTGTAGTGGATTGAAGGCATGATCATGGACGGTGGAGATTCATACTATTCTTTTATGTATCTATTTATATTACCAAATTTTGTTAAAATAAAACAAAATTTGTTGTAATATGAAATAATTATTATTTAAAGGTTCGGGTCATATTTGTTTAGTTTTAATTACTTTGGACAACTTTTAAAAAAACAAAAAAAAAAATCCTATTTCACTCTTAAAAAAATAATTAATTTCTTTTTTAAAAATAATTAATTTCCTTTTTTACTAGAACGAGGTGTCTAAACCCTAAAAATATAATAATACGTAACTGCCCTCATGTCTAAACCCTAAAAATATAATAATAGGTATTACATGGTATTATCATTCTTAACATGGTATCAGAGCTCCTCAATCTTAACATATCCTATCATTTAATTATCATCATGGTCTTGGTCTCACTTTCTAATCTAGACCAATTGGATGTGCATTACTTCTCAACACAGGCGTACATATACGCGTACACACAAAATGCATGTTAAGAAGCGCACATAATAACATGGCATACATATTATCCTAATATAATGCATCCATATTCATCATAAGAGAGAAGTATCCTGATGCACGTGACACAAAATGCATGAGGTTCCCAAAACTTTAAATCATGACATATACGTATGATGCAAGTCTTACCAACTTTCATGAATATTTGTGACACTCAGTAAATGGGGGTACATGAATGAACTGACCACGTCTCAATGAGAGGGATCCTGAGAGAATAGGATAGCTAAAAAGGCTTAGAAAAGTGAAAGTCACTACCTGAAAGTCGCTATCTATACCAACTAGATGCACTTTCTTTTTCGATTGCTTAATCATAGGAACTCCATCGTTAAGTGTACTTTACTCCAACAATAGCATATGTTAAGACTGAGGAGCTCTGATACCATGTTAAGAATGATAATACCATGTAATACCATGTTAAGAATGATAATACCATGTTAAGAATGAGATTCTATGTTGAATGATACAATAGCATATGTTAAGACTGAGGAGCTCTGATACATGTTAAGAATGAGAAACATAATACCATGTTAAGAATGAGAAAACATAATACCATGAGAAAACATAATACCATGTTAAGAATGAGAAACATAGGTGGATTGAAAGTTCAGTTTCTAGTTTAAATAGATAATGTTATCACTAAATCCTAGAAATAA
This sequence comes from Cucurbita ficifolia, assembly GCA_033971965.1. Taxonomy (NCBI): domain Eukaryota; kingdom Viridiplantae; phylum Streptophyta; class Magnoliopsida; order Cucurbitales; family Cucurbitaceae; genus Cucurbita; species Cucurbita ficifolia. The sequence goes on along the minus strand of CM066962.1, from coordinate 5,360,791 downwards.
AGGAAAATCTAACTGATTCTATATAAAATATATTACAATACTCCCCTCAAGATGGAAATAGATAATGCTATCACTAGATCCTAGAAATAAGGGAAAATCTAACTTATTCTATATAAAATATATTACAATACTACCCTCAAGATGGACCTCAAGATGGAGAATGGAGGTGAATAACACCCAACTTGGAGAGTGTTTCACGTCGAAGAGTATAGGTCAATAACACCCAACTTGGAGTGTGTTTCACGCTGAAGAGTGTTGGGTCAATAACACCCAACTTGGAGAGTGTCTCACGTTGGAGAGTGTAGGTCAATAACACCCAACTTGTCTTTACGAAAATCAAATTGTTGTCTCCTAAAATGTTTAGTGAAAACATCTGTCAAATGCTCGATACTCGGCTTCTGGTGATGATCTGGACACATTGGTTTACTTTTTAGACTTCCAAGAAATAATTGAATTTAACTTAAAGATGCAAAATCAAGTATTTGTTGATGATCTCTACACATTAGTTTGCTTTTTAGACTTCCAAGAAAGAATTGAATTTCACCAAAAGATGCAAAACCGCGCAATAGACTGTAATGATTTAGTCCAGGATGGGTAATTTGTCCCATTTAATTTGATTGGAACAAAGTGAATATCGTGGCTGATTGGAACATCCGAAGTTTTGAAGCTGGATTTGGCTTATTCCGCCCTAAAGGAAATTTTGATATTTAAGAACACCAAGATCGATGTTCCCAGATATAAAGACCCACGTCATGGATTTGGCTGATTCCGCCATAAAGGAAGCTGAATTTGGCCGTAAAGGATCGTCTTTGAAGATGAGCCATAGAAAAACCTTTGCTCTAATACCACATATAAAGACCCAAAGTTTATACTAATGGTATATTAAAGTAGCAATCATACAAACTCATTTCAAACTCAAAATAAGAAGCAAATTCAAAAAAGAACAACTCAAAATATACTTAGCTAAAGACGAAGGTTAATCTATGCTTCAAAGTCCGTTCCCATCTACGACTAGCTCCTAGTTACGTGAAAAAAAATGATAAGTGTGGAGTGAGTAAGAATTCAGTAAGTAGCCTATATGTAGGCTCTTAATTACGACTTTAAGCTAGGAAATCATTTCTTATTGAGTTTTCAGGGGCATAACACTTAGAGCTCATCTTGATAAATGTCATATACTGATTCTGAAAAACTTTGCTTAAAGAAACTTTTGGTTCTCTCCCTGTAAACATATGAGTGGTGCTATCATGATCGTATCATCCTGCTAGTGAATCGTGGTGTAGGACATCTCTTCTAGGTGAGGGAAAGGGGAGACCCTTCATAACATTATGCTCATGATACAATCCCTAATAAGAAGAATAGGGGCCTCATAGTACACCTCCGGATGGGAGATAATGGCCATTTTTGGGCATGGATCTTGGTAACTTATTTATCATGCTATTCAAATCATTCTAGGTACATTCTTGACACATGGATTGTTGGTGAATCTAGACTTGTACATAATACCATGGGGTAGGCTTAAAACTTAATGGTTTTTAATTTAGGTCAAAGCTAAAGGGCAGCCTAGCATGGTCCCATGAACGTGAAAACTTACGACTATCTCGATAACGTTACTATAAGATCATGTAAGAAGTCTCATGTTAGATAGGTGTATTAAAAGTCATAAAACGAGGTAAATTTGCATGATGGGTATTTGTTCATTTTAAAAAATTTTCTTGGTTTAAACTAATTAATCTTGTCTAATAACAATCAAATTTCATATACAACCTCTTCATGTCATAATATGCTCAAAATAAAAATTGATACGTAACGAAGTTCGTTTAGTGGGTCAATTTAACGTTACTCAAATCTCGAGCAATTTGGTCGATTCAAGACCTTAACTCACAATTCTAGGTGCTTTTCTTTCATGTTTCTTTAATTCATATCTAATTTAAGGTTCATAAATACATACATCATTCCTACAAGAATTTCTTAAGAAAAGTACAAGATGGCTACTTAACTCTTGTACGGTGTTCGAAGCCTTGTTTCTTATGCTTTCGGCACCTGATTTCCTCCAAATTTTATTTGGTAGCTTCCTTAGTGAGTCTAGTTTCTGGAAACATTGAGAATTTTGTGAGAAACGGCCACAAAGGGGTCCAATTTTATGAAAAACTAAGGAAGGACAGAAAATTAGGCTAACGTGGTCAATTGAGTTCAACCAGCCACATCATCGACTTTTTCCTCCGGCAGAGGAAGAAGACACGCGTTCCACTGCTCCTTCATCTGAAAAACGGGCTCTGCCAGCTCATTATAAGGTGTTTCTCCCCTCGATTCCTTTATGAAACGTAAAGAGGGATTGTCATGGAAGAGATTGGAATTCGTATCTTACCGGTTCATGACTTCAACGTAAGTTATGGACGTCCAAAGTTGAGAGGAAACTGAGTTTTTCGCCGAAGCAAACCTAGAGGTTGTGGTTATTGGGCAGGACGATACCGGTACTGTTAGGCCACACTTCCATCACCAAAAGTCTTTCTTATACTCCACTTAAGCTAGAGGAATGGGATTGAGAACACGACTTGACGTTTCGGCAAAAGTTTCTAAAAATCGAGAAATTTCTTTCTCACGTTTAAGCTAATCCTTTAAGAATTGTCTGTACAGATTCATGGCAAGAAGAAAAACAACTTTGATGAAGGAAATGAAGGTTGAAAGTCGCAAAAAACAAAGAACCCATAGGTTGTCTATTGATAAGCCTTGGAGTTTAAAATTTTAGAATTTTGATTATGAAATTCAACTTCTATTATACAAGTCTTGTCATGGGTCTCATACCATTTGCTTTAGGGGAAAATATAAACAATTTTGCTCAAGGAATTGAGAGAAAATAAGCTCTCGGTTAGCTAAACCAAGAGCAAGAAACAACCTAGAATTTTTTTATAAGTACAACGTTGAGTACCCAATTTTGACCCCTATAACTTGCTCGATTACGAATCAATTTAAGTGGAATTTGTCTTAAATGAAGTGTGATATGTAGGACTATAAATTTTGTGAAGAACTCGTGTAGAAATATTCGTTGAATCGCTGAAAAATAAACGATTATTTAGAGGAAGAAAATCAACTGCCTTGTTTCAACGTCTTAAATTTAGAGATGATGATGGGCAGTTTATGAGACAACCACATCATCTTAACTTTGTTTTCTTAACCTCTGAGTACTATTTAGACTGTTTCAGCTATTTTGAGATCGGTTATCATAATGATTTTTTATAATCCAGAAAATAGATTCAATTTGGGACCTACCTAAAAGATTTGAAGAAGAAATAGCTATAGAAAGGTCGTCAAAAGTGATCCCCAAACATAGGTTAAGAGGTTTAGCATTCATTTTGATGACATTTACCACTATTCAAACTGGTTCACTCTTGTTTAGACTTGTTCTCTTAAAATTGTTTGTAGTTACAGAAACTAGACACAATTTGCACTGTACGCTAGAAATTTAGAAGAAAAGCATTTTCAGGAAGACTTTAAACCTAGCACCTAAACACACCGGAACAAGTAAGTAGCCATATAGAATAAACATCGAATAGTACTTGTAGGAATCGATTAGGAAAAGCGGCATATGATTAGAAATCATATCTAGAAACCTAATTGACCTAGTTTCATAATAACTAAAACTTGGAAACATGTATAGTTTACGATTTAGCATAGTTTAGAGCTTATTAGTTTAGGCTTGCATGTTTGAGAACTCTGATATTCTTACCATGTTTATGAGTTTTTCAACATGCCTAGATTGATTTTATTCCTTATACTGAGCATGTTGAGCATGATGTATGTTATAAGTGTCCTTAGATGCATGCCAAAGGGTTTGGAAACTCGTTTATGACGTGTTTTTCTTTGGACGATTGATATGTGTCCTAGAGTGTCAACTAAATCATGAGTTGGATAATTACACTCATATTCCGTCAATTGTGTCGAGGTATAGGCCATCACCTTGCCATTTGCATTAGAACACAACCTAGTCCTTTACATGATGGGTCACTATAAGCCACAAAGTTTCTTGAACCGTTAAGTAATATGAGCACATGTGCCATTAAAATTTGATATTTAAGTTCAACTCTGCTTACAGGCCTCATTCCAAGCAGAGTTTTCTCTTCCTTGTCAACTGAGTGAGGGCTGTAGTGATCTTGCAGAATTCTTGGATGAAACTTTGGTAATATCCAGCTAACCCTAGAAAAATTCTAATTTCTGCAACCGAGTTTGGTGAGGCAAGTTCATCAATGTCTCGAGGTTAACTGAATCCACTAAGATACCATAACCTCACACAACATGGCCCAAGAAAGTCACTTCTTGCAACAATAACTCACACTTGGAAAACATCGCATAGAGCTTGTGTGCTCTTTAACATCGATAGCACTTGTCTTAGGTGTATCTCATGTTCCCCATCCGTTTTCGAGTAAACTAGTATGTCATAAATGAATACTATCACAAAATATGTCAAGAAAATCTTTAAATACCCTATTCATTAGGTCCATAAATTTGATAGAGGCATTACTTAATCCAAAAATATCACTATAAAATTGAAACTAATCAAACGGGTTATCAATGTGAGGTAGCATGTACTTGTTCTTAATTATCATTTTGTTCAATTTTCGGTAGTTGATCCTTCTTCTTGAAAAACAATAGTAGGGCTCCCCAGGATGATAAACTTGGTCTTATAAACTCATGATTCAAAAACTCTTACAACCTTTCTTTTATTTCATTCAACTTAGTCGAGGCCACCCTGGAGGCTATTTTTGAGATTGGGGTTGTTCATCGCTAAAGTTAAATTTCAAAGTCAATCTCTCTAATTAATCGTAGTCCTAGTAGCATGTCTAGTGCATCTTCAAATTCATGCACTACAGACACAAAGGCTACATTACCTCTAAGGTCTCATATGTCAGTCACACTAGCCCACAAGACTCATGACTTACCTTTTTTTTTTTTTTTTTTTTACCTTATAGGTAAGGATCATTTTGGGTGCACTTTAGAAATTCACTCTTCAGAATTTGAATCTTTATCCGACGCAGTCTAAATATAATTTTTTTTAGGTTTTATAAATGTTGATTGCATGGTTCTCAACCAATCAATCTATATAAAAAATAACGTTAAAGTTGTTCATTAATAATATAATCAACAATATATCTAGGGGTCTTTAAGACACAACTACCTTATAGCTTAAACTCATTCATCTACCATTAATATCTCTCCTGTTGGTATAGACACAGATAATTTGTACTCTAAAGGCACTAGTCCTAATCGTGCATATCTTACGAAAGTACCAAAAGTAAACGAATTTGTAAATCTAGAATCGAAGAGTACATGAGCAAGGTATCTAACCACTAGTAAAGTATCTGTCAACATGGTGTTTGCATCTTCAACTTTCTTTCTCGTGGTCACTCTTGCTATTCCCATATGCTGCTTTAACTCGAGGTTAGTGCATTCAGCTACCTTGTGGTCACTCTTTCCACAACCAAAGCATGCATCTATGTTAGCTCTACGGGGTCCCTCATTTATCCTGTGAAGGCCTATTGAACTTCCTTCGACTGCTGGAACTATCCTAGCCTCCTGAGTCCTTCGATGCCTATGGAATATGGGCATCCATCATGCTAGTAGCAAGAGAGCACCTACGTAACCTATGGGCGCTATTGCTTCCATTGTCCCTTGAATCTCACTCTTGACACCCATAATGAATCATTGTGTCCTCTTCGTTGTGTCCACCATTTTGAGGACAAACCAAGACAATCTGGTGAACTCTAGATCGTATTCCTCTATATTCTGATTTTCCTACTTCAGGTGTAGGAAGGCAGCTTGATTTCAATATTTGCTCACAACTTGATGGTATATTTGTTATAGAAGGCATGTTTCAATTGGTGGCAACTAATTAGCTCACCATCCACCCTTAAGGCTCTTATAGCGATCTTTCATAAAGAATGGGTATCTCATTTGAGTAGGTAAGAGGAACAATTTACTTTTTTTTTTTTTTTTAGGACAATTCATGTATCCAATGATAGTGTCCATGGATTCCACCCAAACCTTAGCAATGCTTGGGTTAGACTTCCCATCAAACACCATCGGATCATGCTTTCAAAAATTCCTTAGATACTAGATTCTCAAGTCATATTGGTGCTGCCCTTGCTTCCCCTTCCTCCGTGGTTGGTCGAAACGACCAGGATTAGTGTCGGGAGGGTTTCTATATTGACCTACGGGAGGGTTTCTATATTGACCTACAAGCCGTGGATTTTGACTCCAAAATTAAGAAGACCACACAAATTCATCCCTCCAAAAACCAATTATTTAGCTCTAGAGGGAGGAAAGAGAAATTTGATTAAAGGAATCATGGTATGAGAAGGTATGAATTATTTTGACTAATAAAAAGTTATGGTAGTTTTGCTCCGGCAAGAACATAGTTAGTTTTAGCCAACTTTGGAGGAGGATAACTTAGACTTTAGTCCATGACAAGGTAAGAAATTAGTCTCATTCTCTTCCTTATGTACCATCTACAAGTCCCATAAAGAAATTGAGCCCAAAGGATCTTTGTATGAAGCTGTGGCGCTTCATTTTTAAGGCGACAGAAGCAACGACGTGTGGGACTTCTTCCTTTCTGAGAAAGAAAACGAATATGTGGCTGGCACAATTGAACCAGCCATGTCAGCCCAAATCATGATCCAACCTTGGTTTTCTTCAATTTAACCCCTTTTATATTTGTTCTCATGAATTTCTTGATAGTTCAAGAAACAAGACTCGTTGAGAAATCTATGAAAATTTGTAACAATTTTGAAACCAAAAGCTTGATGACTAAGGCTTTAAACATCAACTGACCGTACGTAGCTATTTTGGACTTTTCTCAAGATATACGGGCAGGAATCCGTTTAAATTTTTTTAATTATTTAAAGGATTATGGAAGAATTTAGTCGATGAAGGACTTAAATCGGGCTTTATGCTCTAAAGAAACCAGTTTTAAAGAGGATAACTAAACAAACCAGTTTTAATTTAAGCATGAATATTATATATTAATTTCAAAGGTCATTAGACTAAGTTAAGGGACTGAATCAGACCGATGGTAAAAAATAACTAAAAATGCCTCTAAGATGTGAACCCTTGGTTTATGACCAGGACCCAAACTACATCTAGTGAAATTTGATATTTACTTGAATTCATGGATGAAAAATTACTAAAATGCCCCAAATGACTAGTGTGACCATGAACTTTAAGAACTTGAGTAATTTTGTTGGTCTGGTTAACTTTGTGATTCTTTATATATTATTAAGAATGCTTTATGCTTTTTTTAGATCTTACTCATGGAGGTTAAATCTACAATGATATTCGGTTTATCACTATGAAATTAATTCAATTCATTTAATTACATATTCAAATTCTATCACATATATAGGCAAACTAAAAACAAATCATTTTATTCTCGGCTAGAGCTCAAATTTGTACCACACATTTGTTCAAACTAAAACTAAAACGGGTTGATAATACTTTCTTGAAATAGGATTTTTGAATTCTTTACCGTACATTTAATTATGCAATCTCTCTCTCTTTCCATTTTTAGTTTCTATATAATCCCAACACCAGCTCCATCCAAAAGCACGTTGGATATGACCCACTATCAAAATACATCGAGACAACAACAAAGAGAATAGAAAAGAGTTCTTTTTTAGTTGTTGCTTTTTATTTATTTATTTTATTTGTTTCGGTGTATTTGGATGGTGTGTCATATCCAACGTCAAAACCACCACCATAAACCCATAATCATGCCTCTCTCTCTCCTCCTTCTCTCCCTATTCTCTCTCTTATTCTCCCCATCAAAAACTCCCTCTCTCTCTCCTTCCCTCTGACCTCCCAATCTCTCTCCTCCCAAGAACCCTCCCTTTCCCTCTCCTCCAAAACCAAATCCCATGGCTCCGCGAAGCTCCCCTTCCAATACTCCAACGCCCTTGTGGTGTCTGTTCCCATTGGATCGCCGCCGCAGCAGATGGAGATGGTCCTAGACACCGGCAGCCAACTGTCTTGGATTCAATGCCACGGCAAAGTAAGGAGAAAATCAGTGAAGCCCATAATTAATTGGTTTGACCCTTATCTCTCCTCCTCTTTCTCTTTCCTTCCCTGTGACAACACTCTGTGCAGACCCCGAATTCCCGATTTTACCCTGCCTACTTCTTGTGACCCAACTCGCCACTGCCACTACTCCTACTTCTACGCGGATGGGAGCTTGGCCGAGGGTAATCTCGTCACTGAAAAATTCACCTTCTCTAACTCCTTAACTACCCGCCCGCTCCCTCCTTCTCGGCTGCGCTACGGCCTCCACCCAAAACAGGGGTATGTTGGGAATGAATACTGGACGCCTCTCCTTCATCTCCCAGGCCAAAATATCCAAAGTTTTCGTATTGCGTTCCGGATCGAAGCGGGTCGGATCTAACCGGCTTGTTCTACCTTGGAGACAACCCGAATTCCGGTAAATTCAAATACGTCAACATGTTGACTTTCCCCAAAAGTCGACGCTCCCCGAATCTTGACAAGTTGGCCTACACCCTCCCAATGAAGGGGATAAGAATAGGCAACAACAAACTCAACATCTCGCCAGCCGTTTTCAAACCGGACCCATCTGGGGCCGGTCAGACCATGATCGACTCCGGCTCGGATTTCACGTATTTGGTAGATGAGGCTTACAGCAAGGTTAGAGCAGAGATGGTGAGATTGGTGGGGCCCATGATGAAGAAAAGGGTATGAATACGCCGCCGTCGCCGACATGTGTTTCGACGGCGCAGTGGCCGCGGTGGTGGGTCGGAGGATTGGCGACATGTGGTTCCAGTTTGAGAATGGGGTGGAGATATTGGCCGGGAAAGGGGAAGGGTTTATTGACCGAAGTGGAGAAAGGGGTGAAGTGCGTGGGGATCGGACGCTCCGATAGACTTGTGACTGAGAGTAATATAATCGGGAACGTTCATCAGCAGAATATGTGGGTGGAGTACGATCTTAGCAATAAGAGAATTGGGTTTGGTGGAGCTAAGTGTAGTGGATTGAAGGCATGATCATGGACGGTGGAGATTCATACTATTCTTTTATGTATCTATTTATATTACCAAATTTTGTTAAAATAAAACAAAATTTGTTGTAATATGAAATAATTATTATTTAAAGGTTCGGGTCATATTTGTTTAGTTTTAATTACTTTGGACAACTTTTAAAAAAACAAAAAAAAAAATCCTATTTCACTCTTAAAAAAATAATTAATTTCTTTTTTTAAAAAATAATTAATTTCCTTTTTTACTAGAACGAGGTGTCTAAACCCTAAAAATATAATAATACGTAACTGCCCTCATGTCTAAACCCTAAAAATATAATAATAGGTATTACATGGTATTATCATTCTTAACATGGTATCAGAGCTCCTCAATCTTAACATATCCTATCATTTAATTATCATCATGGTCTTGGTCTCACTTTCTAGTCTAGACCAATTGGATGTGCATTACTTCTCAACACAGGCGTACATATACGCGTACACACAAAATGCATGTTAAGAAGCGCACATAATAACATGGCATACATATTATCCTAATATAATGCATCCATATTCATCATAAGAGAGAAGTATCCTGATGCACGTGACACAAAATGCATGAGGTTCCCAAAACTTTAAATCATGACATATACGTATGATGCAAGTCTTACCAACTTTCATGAATATTTGTGACACTCAGTAAATGGGGGTACATGAATGAACTGACCACGTCTCAATGAGAGGGATCCTGAGAGAATAGGATAGCTAAAAAGGCTTAGAAAAGTGAAAGTCACTACCTGAAAGTCGCTATCTATACCAACTAGATGCACTTTCTTTTTCGATTGCTTAATCATAGGAACTCCATCGTTAAGTGTACTTTACTCCAACAATAGCATATGTTAAGACTGAGGAGCTCTGATACCATGTTAAGAATGATAATACCATGTAATACCATGTTAAGAATGATAATACCATGTTAAGAATGAGATTCTATGTTGAATGATACAATAGCATATGTTAAGACTGAGGAGCTCTGATACATGTTAAGAATGAGAAACATAATACCATGTTAAGAATGAGAAAACATAATACCATGAGAAAACATAATACCATGTTAAGAATGAGAAACATAGGTGGATTGAAAGTTCAGTTTCTAGTTTAAATAGATAATGTTATCACTAAATCCTAGAAATAAAGGAAAATCTAACTGATTCTATATAAAATATATTACAATACTCCCCTCAAGATGGAAATAGATAATGCTATCACTAGATCCTAGAAATAAGGGAAAATCTAACTTATTCTATATAAAATATATTACAATACTACCCTCAAGATGGACCTCAAGATGGAGAATGGAGGTGAATAACACCCAACTTGGAGAGTGTTTCACGTCGAAGAGTATAGGTCAATAACACCCAACTTGGAGTGTGTTTCACGCTGAAGAGTGTTGGTCAATAACACCCAACTTGGAGAGTGTCTCACGTTGGAGAGTGTAGGTCAATAACACCCAACTTGTCTTTACGAAAATCAAATTGTTGTCTCCTAAAATGTTTAGTGAAAACATCTGTCAAATGCTCGATACTCGGCTTCTGGTGATGATCTGGACACATTGGTTTACTTTTTAGACTTCCAAGAAATAATTGAATTTAACTTAAAGATGCAAAATCAAGTATTTGTTGATGATCTCTACACATTAGTTTGCTTTTTAGACTTCCAAGAAAGAATTGAATTTCACCAAAAGATGCAAAACCGCGCAATAGACTGTAATGATTTAGTCCAGGATGGGTAATTTGTCCCATTTAATTTGATTGGAACAAAGTGAATATCGTGGCTGATTGGAACATCCGAAGTTTTGAAGCTGGATTTGGCTTATTCCGCCCTAAAGGAAATTTTGATATTTAAGAACACCAAGATCGATGTTCCCCAGATATAAAGACCCACGTCATGGATTTGGCTGATTCCGCCATAAAGGAAGCTGAATTTGGCCGTAAAGGATCGTCTTTGAAGATGAGCCATAGAAAAAACCTTTGCTCTAATACCACATATAAAGACCCAAAGTTTATACTAATGGTATATTAAAGTAGCAATCATACAAACTCATTTCAAACTCAAAATAAGAAGCAAATTCAAAAGAACAACTCAAAATATACTTAGCTAAAGACGAAGGTTAATCTATGCTTCAAAGTCCGTTCCCATCTACGACTAGCTCCTAGTTACGTGAAAAAAAATGATAAGTGTGGAGTGAGTAAGAATTCAGTAAGTAGCCTATATGTAGGCTCTTAATTACGACTTTAAGCTAGGAAATCATTTCTTATTGAGTTTTCAGGGGGCATAACACTTAGAGCTCATCTTGATAAATGTCATATACTGATTCTGAAAAACTTTGCTTAAAGAAACTTTTGGTTCTCTCCCTGTAAAAACATATGAGTGGTGCTATCATGATCGTATCATCCTGCTAGTGAATCGTGGTGTAGGACATCTCTTCTAGGTGAGGGAAAGGGGAGACCCTTCATAACATTATGCTCATGATACAATCCCTAATAAGAAGAATAGGGGCCTCATAGTACACCTCCGGATGGGAGATAATGGCCATTTTTGGGCATGGATCTTGGTAACTTATTTATCATGCTATTCAAATCATTCTAGGTACATTCTTGACACATGGATTGTTGGTGAATCTAGACTTGTACATAATACCATGGGGTAGGCTTAAAACTTAATGGTTTTTAATTTAGGTCAAAGCTAAAGGGCAGCCTAGCATGGTCCCATGAACGTGAAAACTTACGACTATCTCGATAACGTTACTATAAGATCATGTAAGAAGTCTCATGTTAGATAGGTGTATTAAAAGTCATAAAACGAGGTAAATTTGCATGATGGGTATTTGTTCATTTTAAAAAATTTCTTGGTTTAACTAATTAATCTTGTCTAATAACAATCAAATTTCATATACAACCTCTTCATGTCATAATATGCTCAAAATAAAAATTGATACGTAACGAAGTTCGTTTAGTGGGTCAATTTAACGTTACTCAAATCTCGAGCAATTTGGTCGATTCAAGACCTTAACTCACAATTCTAGGTGCTTTTCTTTCATGTTTCTTTAATTCATATCTAATTTAAGGTTCATAAATACATCATTCCTACAAGAATTTCTTAAGAAAAGTACAAGATGGCTACTTAACTCTTGTACGGTGTTCGAAGCCTTGTTTCTTATGCTTTCGGCACCTGATTTCCTCCAAATTTTATTTGGTAGCTTCCTTAGTGAGTCTAGTTTCTGGAAACATTGAGAATTTTGTGAGAAACGGCCACAAAGGGGTCCAATTTTATGAAAAACTAAGGAAGGACAGAAAATTAGGCTAACGTGGTCAATTGAGTTCAACCAGCCACATCATCGACTTTTTCCTCTCCGGCAGAGGAAGAAGACACGCGTTCCACTGCTCCTTCATCTGAAAAAACGGGCTCTGCCAGCTCATTATAAGGTGTTTCTCCCCTCGATTCCTTTATGAAACGTAAAGAGGGATTGTCATGGAAGAGATTGGAATTCGTATCTTACCGGTTCATGACTTCAACGTAAGTTATGGACGTCCAAAGTTGAGAGGAAAACTGAGTTTTTCGCCGAAGCAAACCTAGAGGTTGTGGTTATTGGGCAGGACGATACCGGTACTGTTAGGCCACACTTCCATCACCAAAAGTCTTTCTTATACTCCACTTAAGCTAGAGGAATGGGATTGAGAACACGACTTGACGTTTCGGCAAAAGTTTCTAAAAATCGAGAAATTTCTTTCTCATGTTTAAGCTAATCCTTTAAGAATTGTCTGTACAGATTCATGGCAAGAAGAAAAACAACTTTGATGAAGGAAATGAAGGTTGAAAGTCGCAAAAAAAAAAAACCCATAGGTTGTCTATTGATAAGCCTTGGAGTTTAAAATTTTAGAATTTTGATTATGAAATTCAACTTCTATTATACAAGTCTTGTCATGGGTCTCATACCATTTGCTTTAGGGGAAAATATAAACAATTTTGCTCAAGGAATTGAGAGAAAATAAGCTCTCGGTTAGCTAAACCAAGAGCAAGAAACAACCTAGAATTTTTTATAAGTACAACGTTGAGTACCCAATTTTGACCCCTATAACTTGCTCGATTACGAATCAATTTAAGTGGAATTTGTCTTAAATGAAGTGTGATATGTAGGACTATAAATTTTGTGAAGAACTCGTGTAGAAATATTCGTTGAATCGCTGAAAAATAAACGATTATTTAGAGGAAGAAAATCAACTGCCTTGTTTCAACGTCTTAAATTTAGAGATGATGATGGGCAGTTTATGAGACAACCACATCATCTTAACTTTGTTTTCTTAACCTCTGAGTACTATTTAGACTGTTTCAGCTATTTTGAGATCGGTTATCATAATGATTTTTTTATAATCCAGAAAATAGATTCAATTTGGGACCTACCTAAAAGATTTGAAGAAGAAATAGCTATAGAAAGGTCGTCAAAAGTGATCCCCAAACATAGGTTAAGAGGTTTAGCATTCATTTTGATGACATTTACCACTATTCAAACTGGTTCACTCTTGTTTAGACTTGTTCTCTTAAAATTGTTTGTAGTTACAGAAACTAGACACAATTTGCACTGTACGCTAGAAATTTAGAAGAAAAGCATTTTCAGGAAGACTTTAAACCTAGCACCTAAACACACCGGAACAAGTAAGTAGCCATATAGAATAAACATCGAATAGTACTTGTAGGAATCGATTAGGAAAAGCGGCATATGATTAGAAATCATATCTAGAAACCTAATTGACCTAGTTTCATAATAACTAAACTTGGAAACATGTATAGTTTACGATTTAGCATAGTTTAGAGCTTATTAGTTTAGGCTTGCATGTTTGAGAACTCTGATATTCTTACCATGTTTATGAGTTTTTCAACATGCCTAGATTGATTTTATTCCTTATACTGAGCATGTTGAGCATGATGTATGTTATAAGTGTCCTTAGATGCATGCCAAAGGGTTTGGAAAACTCGTTTATGACGTGTTTTTTCTTTGGACGATTGATATGTGTCCTAGAGTGTCAACTAAATCATGAGTTGGATAATTACACTCATATTCCGTCAATTGTGTCGAGGTATAGGCCATCACCTTGCCATTTGCATTAGAACACAACCTAGTCCTTTACATGATGGGTCACTATAAGCCACAAAGTTTCTTGAAACCGTTAAGTAATATGAGCACATGTGCCATTAAAATTTGATATTTAAGTTCAACTCTGCTTACAGGCCTCATTCCAAGCAGAGTTTTCTCTTCCTTGTCAACTGAGTGAGGGCTGTAGTGATCTTGCAGAATTCTTGGATGAAACTTTGGTAATATCCAGCTAACCCTAGAAAAATTCTAATTTCTGCAACCGAGTTTGGTGAGGCAAGTTCATCAATGTCTCGAGGTTAACTGAATCCACTAAGATACCATAACCTCACACAACATGGCCCAAGAAAGTCACTTCTTGCAACAATAACTCACACTTGGAAAACATCGCATAGAGCTTGTGTGCTCTTTAACATCGATAGCACTTGTCTTAGGTGTATCTCATGTTCCCCATCCGTTTTCGAGTAAACTAGTATGTCATAAATGAATACTATCACAAAATATGTCAAGAAAATCTTTAAATACCCTATTCATTAGGTCCATAAATTTGATAGAGGCATTACTTAATCCAAAAAATATCACTATAAAATTGAAACTAATCAAACGGGTTATCAATGTGAGGTAGCATGTACTTGTTCTTAATTATCATTTTGTTCAATTTTCGGTAGTTGATCCTTCTTCTTGAAAAACAATAGTAGGGCTCCCCAGGATGATAAAAACTGGTCTTATAAACTCATGATTCAAAAACTCTTACAACCTTTCTTTTATTTCATTCAACTTAGTCGAGGGCCACCCTGGAGGCTATTTTTGAGATTGGGGTTGTTCATCGCTAAAGTTAAATTTCAAAGTCAATCTCTCTAATTAATCGTAGTCCTAGTAGCATGTCTAGTGCATCTTCAAATTCATGCACTACAGACACAAAGGCTACATTACCTCTAAGGTCTCATATGTCAGTCACACTAGCCCACAAGACTCATGACTTACCTTTTTTTTTTTTTTTTTTTACCTTATAGGTAAGGATCATTTTGGGTGCACTTTAGAAATTCACTCTTCAGAATTTGAATCTTTATCCGACGCAGTCTAAATATAATTTTTTAGGTTTTTATAAATGTTGATTGCATGGTTCTCAACCAATCAATCTATATAAAAAATAACGTTAAAGTTGTTCATTAATAATATAATCAACAATATATCTAGGGGTCTTTAAGACACAACTACCTTATAGCTTAAACTCATTCATCTACCATTAATATCTCTCCTGTTGGTATAGACACAGATAATTTGTACTCTAAAGGCACTAGTCCTAATCGTGCATATCTTACGAAAGTACCAAAAGTAA
This sequence comes from Cucurbita ficifolia, assembly GCA_033971965.1. NCBI lineage: Eukaryota > Viridiplantae > Streptophyta > Magnoliopsida > Cucurbitales > Cucurbitaceae > Cucurbita > Cucurbita ficifolia. The sequence goes on along the minus strand of CM066962.1, from coordinate 5,345,293 downwards.
ACGAATTTGTAAATCTAGAATCGAAGAGTACATGAGCAAGGTATCTAACCACTAGTAAAGTATCTGTCAACATGGTGTTTGCATCTTCAACTTTCTTTCTCGTGGTCACTCTTGCTATTCCCATATGCTGCTTTAACTCGAGGTTAGTGCATTCAGCTACCTTGTGGTCACTCTTTCCACAACCAAAGCATGCATCTATGTTAGCTCTACGGGGTCCCTCATTTATCCTGTGAAGGCCTATTGAACTTCCTTCGACTGCTGGAACTATCCTAGCCTCCTGAGTCCTTCGATGCCTATGGAATATGGGCATCCATCATGCTAGTAGCAAGAGAGCACCTACGTAACCTATGGGCGCTATTGCTTCCATTGTCCCTTGAATCTCACTCTTGACACCCATAATGAATCATTGTGTCCTCTTCGTTGTGTCCACCATTTTGAGGACAAACCAAGACAATCTGGTGAACTCTAGATCGTATTCCTCTATATTCTGATTTTCCTACTTCAGGTGTAGGAAGGCAGCTTGATTTCAATATTTGCTCACAACTTGATGGTATATTTGTTATAGAAGGCATGTTTCAATTGGTGGCAACTAATTAGCTCACCATCCACCCTTAAGGCTCTTATAGCGATCTTTCATAAAGAATGGGTATCTCATTTGAGTAGGTAAGAGGAACAATTTACTTTTTTTTGTTTTTAGGACAATTCATGTATCCAATGATAGTGTCCATGGATTCCACCCAAACCTTAGCAATGCTTGGGTTAGACTTCCCATCAAACACCATCGGATCATGCTTTCAAAAATTCCTTAGATACTAGATTCTCAAGTCATATTGGTGCTGCCCTTGCTTCCCCTTCCTCCGTGGTTGGTCGAAACGACCAGGATTAGTGTCGGGAGGGTTTCTATATTGACCTACGGGAGGGTTTCTATATTGACCTACAAGCCGTGGATTTTGACTCCAAAATTAAGACCACACAAATTCATCCCTCCAAAACCAATTATTTAGCTCTAGAGGGAGGAAAGAGAAATTTGATTAAAGGAATCATGGTATGAGAAGGTATGAATTATTTTGACTAATAAAAAGTTATGGTAGTTTTGCTCCGGCAAGAACACATAGTTTTAGCCAACTTTGGAGGAGGATAACTTAGACTTTAGTCCATGACAAGGTAAGAAATTAGTCTCATTCTCTTCCTTATGTACCATCTACAAGTCCCATAAAGAAATTGAGCCCAAAGGATCTTTGTATGAAGCTGTGGCGCTTCATTTTTAAGGCGACAGAAGCAACGACGTGTGGGACTTCTTCCTTTCTGAGAAAGAAAACGAATATGTGGCTGGCACAATTGAACCAGCCATGTCAGCCCAAATCATGATCCAACCTTGGTTTTCTTCAATTTAACCCCTTTTATATTTGTTCTCATGAATTTCTTGATAGTTCAAGAAACAAGACTCGTTGAGAAATCTATGAAAATTTGTAACAATTTTGAAAACCAAAAGCTTGATGACTAAGGCTTTAAACATCAACTGACCGTACGTAGCTATTTTGGACTTTTCTCAAGATATACGGGCAGGAATCCGTTTAATTTTTTTTAATTATTTAAAGGATTATGGAAGAATTTAGTCGATGAAAGACTTAAATCGGGCTTTATGCTCTAAAGAAAACCAGTTGAGCCAGTTTTAAAGAGGATAACTAAACAAAAACAGTTTTAATTTAAGCATGAATATTATATATTAATTTCAAAGGTCATTAGACTAAGTTAAGGGACTGAATCAGACCGATGGTAAAAATAACTAAAATGCCTCTAAGATGTGAACCCCTTGGTTTATGACCAGGACCCAAACTACATCTAGTGAAACTTGATATTTACTTGAATTCATGGATGAAAAATTACTAAAATGCCCCAAATGACTAGTGTGACCATGAACTTTAAGAACTTGAGTAATTTTGTTGGTCTGGTTAACTTTGTGATTCTTTATATATTATTAAGAATGCTCTATGCTTTTTTTAGATCTTACTCATGGAGGTTAAATCTACAATGATATTCGGTTTATCACTATGAAATTAATTCAATTCATTTAATTACATATTCAAATTCTATCACATATATAGGCAAACTAAAAACAAATCATTACTACGGGTTGATAATACTTTTCTTGAAATAGGATTTTTGAATTCTCAACCGTACATTTAATTATGCAATCTCTCTCTCTTCCCTTTTTAGTTTCTATATAATCCCAACACCAGCTCCATCCAAAAGCACGTTGGATATGACCCACTATCAAAATACATCGAGACAACAACAAAGAGAATAGAAAAGAGAGTTCTTTTTTAGTTGTTGCTTTTTATTTATTTATTTTATTTGTTTCGGTGTATTTGGATGGTGTGTCGTATCCAACGTCAAAACCACCACCATAAAACCATAATCATGCCTCTCTCTCTCCTCCTTCTCTCCCTATTCTCTCTCTTATTCTCTCCCCATCAAACTCCCTCTCTCTCTCTTCACTTGACCCTCTGACCTCCCAATCTCTCTCCTCCCAAGAACCCTCCCTTTCCCTCTCCTCCAAAACCAAATCCCATGGCTCCGCGAAGCTCCCTTCCAATACTCCAACGCCCTTGTGGGTGTCTGTTCCCATTGGATCGCCGCCGCAGCAGATGGAGATGGTCCTAGACACCGGCAGCCAACTGTCTTGGATTCAATGCCACGGCAAAGTAAGGAGAAATCAGTGAAGCCCCATAATTAATATGGTGGTTTGACCCTTATCCTCTCCTCCTCTTTCTCTTTTCCTTCCCTGTGACAACACTCTGTGCAGACCCCGAATTTCCCGATTTTTACCCTGCTACTTTCTTGTGACCCAACCGCCTCGCCACTGCTCTCACTACTCCTACTTCTACTATCGTACAGAGGGTGGAGCTTGGCCCGAGGGTAATCTCGTCACTGAAAAACTCACCTTCTTTCCCTTCTCTAACACCCCGATCGTCCTTAACTACCCTCTCCCCTCCATTCTCGTCTGCGCCACGTACGCGGCT
>CM066962.1:5326539-5342170 GCA_033971965.1 Cucurbita ficifolia | reverse complement strand
TCAACCCAAAACCGACCCTCTCTAATTTTTCATCAAATTGAACTCGTTTTTGAGTGGTTCTAATGAAAGTTTCAATGGTTCTAGAAACTAGAGTCATTCAGGAAGCTACTATAGAAAATTCGGAAGAAAACAAACACCGAAAGTTCAAGAAACAGAATCCCAAACATCGGGTAAGAGGTAAGTAGCCACCCTGAACTTTTCTCAAGAACTATTTGTATGAAGCACTAGAAATTCTATATGAACCTTAAACCAAGTATGAACTAAGGTTACTTAAAAGAAAACAGAAAAGTCAAGTACGGCAAGAAGGGAATTAAGGGTGAATAGCCATCTTAACCTTTTAGAAAAAAGTTAAAATATTCCTACCACTTTTGACAATTCAAAAAAATATATTTTTTAAATAGTTTTGAAAATTCTTACAACACATTACTAACCTAAAAGAAAAGATAAACATATTTTTAGAACTTTTTATTAATGTTTAAGAGTATTATTGAAACTTTTTAAGATTTAAGAAGTATTTTTTTAGACAAAAAATAAAATTAATGATATTTTTGTTCGCGGAGCAGCGTAACCTTCCGTTTGTGTAGGTCGAAGAATAGCGGGCTAAATCTCCGTATCCGAGCAATACAAGATGGGTAGTCTTCTGTTTTTACTTAAGTGAGAATTTGTCATTCTAGGAAACATAATTTAACATTTTAAAAATACATAAATTAAACATAGAAATATGTTGTAATTGCATATAATATATTAAAATATAAGACCTTAAAAATGTTTGAAGAGATGAGAATGATAGGTTTCTCAGCTACAAAAATCTCACATGGATAGATTTAAAATTGAATGTAGTCGTCATAAAGTAGTCATTGTCTTAAGGAAATCGCGGAGCTTGGTTATGTGAGCTTGTAAACCCATATGGGGGCAACAAAGTGGTTGGAGGTTGGCTCAGCCCATTTGTTAGGGTTGTTGAAGTTGTTCTTTGGCCAGTCCATACCAAGTACGGAGTTGGGCGGTTGGCTTTGAGTGAAAGCCTAGTGTCCATATGGCCCTTAGAGTTGAAGGAAACTGTGTGAGGCTAGTTTCACAGACCAGCGTAACCTTTCGCTCCTGTTGGTGGAAGGATAGCGGGTCAATTCTCCTAGGTCCAATATAATCCACTTGGTAGTCCTCAACATCCACTTTTTTTTTCCATTTTTATATCAGTCCATTTCTGCTGGACTTAGCTGATTTCGGTGACTTCCTTGATGAATGGGGCCTCGTCAGTCCATCCTACCTAAAAGAGGAATAGGGGCCTCGTCACTTACCGTGTGATGGGAGATAACGGTCACATTTGAGCATGTAGCAACTTATTTACAATAATATTCAATTGATCATAGATATATTCTTGGAACATGGTTTATAAATTAACCGTGGCTTGTACGTTATATCATGGAGTAGCATCACAACTCATTAGCTTTAACTTAGGTAAACATTAAAGAGCAACCTAATACGATCCCATGAGTGTGAAAACTTACCAATATCTTGATAACCTCCTTTCAATATTGTATATAAAGTTGCACATTAGTAAGGTGTAACGGGGTATTTTAGGCGAAAGGCATTATGGTCATTTTACACCTCTCTCTGTTTATCATCTTAGGCATACTAATGGCTACCAAATTTCACACGTGACTTGAAAACACAATAATATGAAGTATTAAAAGTTCAAAAGCTTATTAAAAAAAATCATCTTAAATTTGAAGAAAACAAGAACCAAACACAAAATCCTTACCTCTCCATCTCTCAATTTTATTTTTTTTTTGTAAATTTGGACTATCAAAATGTTCCTGAGTCTTCTCATTTACATAAATTTAATGAAGGATCTGTGGCCATAATCATCATAATTGGATCAAAGAATTCCAACTATTACTTTTATCTAAAAACCCTCTTTCTCCTCAACCTCCTTCATTCTCTCTCTCTCTTTTCTTGTGTATTTCTTTCCTCATCATTAGCCCTCCAATTAGAGTTCTAAATGAACCCTAATTAGACATAAAGGACAAAATGATCATTTTGCGGTTTGATTCATTCGAGGGAGGAACGAAACATTCTTTATAAGAGTGTAAAAACCTCTCTGTAACGACCCGAAATTTTCTACTTAATTTAAGGTCGCTACTGTATACATATCGTAAACATTGCAAGCGGAAGACTTCATTTAAATTCCATAAAACATAACCTTTATCTTGAAAACACAGCCATGGACTTACGTGTTTCAAAAACATATTTAAAACGACACAACAAAAGAGTAAATAAATAAATAAACATTTAAGTTAAAAACATCCTATTCTAGCCTAAGTCTAAGAAAATAAATACCACTATCCTATGCATGTGCCATGGTCTCAAGTTGCGATGCCGTCGTCAGCCGTACAGGAATGTCTTGCCTTAACCTGATAAATGTAGTAGCACATGGCTTGAGTATTTAAAGAAATACTCAGTAAGTGACAACATTATTGGGGTTAAATGCAACAATCACATGCAATGAAATGATGGGACCTATCTTTCGTTTCGTTTCGTTTCGTTTTTCCTACGGTACTGTCCTAACGGGTAAACTTTGGACGTGTACCATATACTCTACACACAGCCCATACGTGCGAGTATGGGCTCACAAGCTAGTTCGCACACCACTGGGCCACTTTCATTACCCGGTGGGCATACTCTGGGAGCCCCTTATGTCGGGACCCGTTAGAACTAGTAACCGTCACGGCAGCGCTATGCAAAGCATAACGATCGTTGTCCTGCCATTGGATATACGCGTTCGTACTCTCGTGATTGAATAGGGGTATCCCCCAAATGTATGAACACACATAATGCATGAGGTCCCAATATTTCTACTTTTATCATTAATTAATATCACCCCACTATCATCTTTCATTCGTATCATATCCTTTCTCATATCGTTCAACATTCATATCGGGGTTACATTTCATTTCATTTATCGTGATATCATGGCATTCATAACATACTGTATACATACAATTTAGAAAGCATAACAAAACGCTCCATGCTTTTAACATGTCATTTCATAACGTGCAATTCATACAACAACTACCTCAATGGTCACACAAAACAATTTAAACATAACACATCAATCACAATATATCGTATCATAACATGTCATATCGTTACGTGAATGTACCTTAGTCATATCTTCACAGGAACGTATCCTAACGCTATCGTTCTATCAGTCTATCACAAACCTATCCGTTTCTACCCATATCCTAATCATATTCTTTCATCAATCTCTCCTATCCATAGCACTCTGGTATGTAACCTAACCTTAACGTTTCATGAACGTATCTTACTCCTATCGTTACATTTCGTTTTGTGCATCCTTCTCGTATCCTATCTCAAACACATCCTTAAACACATCGTACCACAATTATTATCATACAATTCACATATTATAACATAACATAAACATAATATAGGCATACCGATTCACAGATAATTTACACATATCTAAACATATGACACGTTCAGAACAACAGGCACGTGTCAACATCAAATATAACCATGCCGATAGTAAGGCCACTTACCTGGTTAGCTTAAGTCGTTGTCACGAATATATCCTTAATTGAAGTTCGATTCCGTCCTTTAAAATCCAAGTCAACCTATGTGAGCCCATGACATCAGTTCAAGTTTGAACCCTATAAAATTATTTCTCTACTTTACATTGGCCATTGTTAAATTCTGATATTTCCTGTTAGATGAAATTTAATTAATGGAGTTACTTGCCCTTTCATATTTCTTGTTTTATTTTTAAATTTTGTTCAACAAATCTTTCCTCCATCTTCCCTATTGGCCAATTTTGTTAATCTATTCTTACTTCCAAATCTTCCCTTTTTATTTTTTTATTTTTTATTTTATTTTCTTTTCAGTTAACAGTATTCTGATTTCCATCTCTATTTCATTTTGTATTCTGGATTTCCATCTCTATTTCATTTTTTTCTTATTTCCTTTGTCTTCCTTCCGATTTAGTTAACAATTATATTCTTAGCTTTTAATTTAATGATCCATTTGGTTATATACTTTTTCTATAATTCATATAAAATTGTCGACAACCTAAATCATTGCAAATTCAGTAGATCTAAAATATAATTGGTTGTGATTTCGTACAACTCATACAAAATTCTTCTTTTCCTTTAATCTCTAATTCAAAACTAAATAATTGTAACCAAATTAATATTATTTAATAAAATAAAAGGAAGATTTAACATACGACTACTGACCTCCTCAAATGACATATCTCCGGCGGAATCAAATCTGCTTAAGGTAAATCTCAAGTTGTTTTTACAGAAAAGGAATTCCTGATTTGTTGCCAGATTTATTTTTGGGAAGGAGGGGTGAGAGATTGAAGGAAGGAAGAAGGATCGGTTACCAAATGTTTATTGTTTTTTTTTTTTTTTTCATTTTTATTATTTTTATTTTTATTATTATTATTATTATTATTTTATTTTATTTTTTCCGGTTGTTACATTATATACCTCTCAAAAAAAACTTTCGTCCTCGAAAGTGCTTTAGTCTCGAAATAACTCGAGCTTTCGTTCTGAGAGTTCTTTGTTAAGTCTTGAGGCACAATTGAGGAAGGATTCTTAGCAAATATGCCCTCATTTGTATGGATAATAAACATTTCTTTACATGCATAAATCCTTCCTGAAGTCTTTCATAAATTCTTAACAAGTATAAGTCTTTCATAACCATCTAGTGGTTAAGAATAAAAATCATGAAAATGGTGGAAAAGTTTTATAGATACCATACAAAGGGAGATGTGAAGTGAGCAGCACATCGTACCGCTTTCCAAGATCCTTGTGCATCCTTGAAGATTGTCCTATTTCATTGTAACTAGATGTTCCAAATGATACAAATGAATGTTGCATAGATAAGTTTACTTCTATTTCGAGAGGGTTTTACAAGGCAACATCTCATCAAGTTCTGACAACTTTGCTGGGAGCCAAACTCACACCAAATATTTTGAACAATCTCTCATAAACCTTTGTAGCTAAGGGATATCTCCATGAAACGTGATCCTTGTCTTCTAACCAACTTCCTTGACAAGAAACGTACTGTGAGTTTCAGAAACTAAGGATGAAAATCGCTGGACAAAAACCATGGTATTAATCCTCTTCAAGGAACCAACTTGAAAGGATCGTATGTCAAAGTCTCTAGTAAAGGAAATATCTTAATTAGCGCCAACATTCATCTGCTCATTTTGTTAACATTTTATTTATTTGAAGTGCATGACAACTCATGCCTTTCATATATGTTGTATTTCCAATTCCATAATATATAAGTTTATTAATATTCAATTTCGCATTAGAATATCAGTGAGAATACTACTATCCTTATATCTGTTTCCGGATGACATTGGTTGTTATCAATTGTCGGAGACAATACTGCGATCCTTATATCTTTTCCTCTTGATTCATATCCCAAAGTTGTCCTAATCTCCTTAAGATCTTCCATACTCATCCTTAACATCGTATGAGTCTCATATAAATTTTTGTAGTATTTTGAGTCTTTCAAGATCTTAAAAACATCTTAGAGTTCTCATCAGAATATTTCGGTCATTTTACCCCCCAAATCTTGGTTTAATTCCTCAACATATTCCAATGGTCTTGTAACTTTGTATAATCCCTTCATACCCTGACATAAGACGCCTCATCAACTTTCATGCTATTTGGAGATCACGTCGGTCATAAGCATGTGGTACATAATTATAGGGGCATTTTAGTTATTTTACACATGCCCTTGGTTTCTTCCATTACCATGATCTAATGGTCACCAAAATTTCATAAGTAACCTTATCGTGTCATATTGATTCTTCTCATAAATTTCACGAGCAACAGAACTCGTTTAGTAGGTTTGTGGCTCAAGTGCTTCATTGAAATCAATGTTAATGTGGACACTAAAATTGGCAACTTACCCAATCTTAATCTCAAGATCCTCACTTCTTTCTTTTCTTTTCTTCTTTTTTTTTTTTTTTTTTTTTTTATTATTATTATTTTTTTCTTCATGATGTTCCCATCAACCATCAATAGTTTGCTAGTTTCCTGTATTACATTGTTCTCCAATTTAAATTCTCTCAACTTTGCTAAAGGTTCAATAATTGACCTCTTGGCCATACATCATCAAAGTCTCATTTTAAAATAACAATCTCTGCCTACACAAGAAAATTGTTGATAAAACTCGAAAATGGAATTTCCTTTTTATCCATTTTTTTTCCTTCCTCCTTATCAATCAGGAAAGATAAAAAAATTTCAAGGTAGCAAACATTCTCGAGAAGTTCTCTTAGATTCGAATTCATAGCTGATGATAGAACTAGCATAGATATTTTATGTTTCCTACTCACACGAGCCTATATCTTTGCTTTTCGATCAATCTCTAATTCTAATCTTCCTCCCCAATCAGATATTATTGTGCCGGTATAGACCGAAATTCCGTTATGGTCCAATTCTGACCGGTAATAGATACCGAGGCTTTGCAATATTTTGACTGATCACAATTCTGTGTAGTCCATTTACTATAGAAGTTTGTAAGGAATTCATTAGAGGAATGTTTCCAATAAAAATTGTTAGCTCTCTATCTTTTTAATAATTAAAAGAAAAAGAAATATTTTCCTTTCCTCATTATTGTTTGTAAACTGTCCACTTGATTTGGTTCATCATTAATGTCTCATCTTTGTAGATGAATTACATATGCAAATTTGCCTATTTTCCCATACAAAATCAAAAAATTTATAATACCTCCTCTCTTTGGGCTACCTACCCCAATTCTAGTAAATTTTTGGAGTCAAAATCAGGACATGAAACTGGTTAAAAATTTCACCCTAACCCAATGCAAATCGAATACACTAGTAAATCACATGGATCTACGAACGACCTACTATATTTGATTTGTGGCCAAGCTAGAGTTTGAGATTTTGGTAACTTTCATTGTAAACATTGTCAACTAGGCTTTTCTCTTGGTATACCTTATCTAGTACAACACCAGACTAACGTTCCTATAACCATAACGGAAAGGCATCACAACCCTTCCAATGCCTTTGTAATATCAAGAGTGGACTTGACAAAATTCTCTTCTAAAAATTGGTATTATATAAGCATGTTGGATATCCTTAGATGTCATAAAACTTGGGATACTTGAAAATCAAATTTAACACGTCAGTCTTGAAATTTTAACTATAGTAATACCTTTTTAACGAGGTTGACATTGCTAGGAAAATTGTTCGGTAATTTTCTACAACAATTTGTTTATGTTGAGCTTCTTCACTGCATTTGTGTACCCTAAGGAGGATTACCACAAAACTTCTAGTTGATTTAGAGACAATGTCCCACTGTAATCCTCGTGTATCACCAACCCAAGTCCATCTTAAATCATGGTTTCTTAAATTTAAGGTATTTTGACAATCTCATACTGTAGTCCCTCTCCATATACCTCTAAAATTTTGACCATGCTCGTAATGCCTCATCCAAGCTATGACTCGCTACTTTTAAATCACCTCATAACTTCCACAATTGCGGTTGTATTTATTTTTATTTATTTATTTTTAACTTTCAACTCGTATTAAGGCAATAAAGTTTTCTACATCTCCCTCCGTACTTCCAAAGCTCAACTTCAATTGAAGGCACTTATGTCATTCATCAATCAATTTAAGTATTAATGTTTTAAACTTTTATGTTCTTAATTCAATTTTTTTTTCTTTTTCTTACTGATACTTTAATTTCATCTTTACACACTTCAAAGTTATAAATTTTTCTTTCCGACACTACCACTTTTAATATCATAATATACTAAAAGATATTGACATCTATCAAGCTTCTTAGGCCATTTTATTTCATTTGGAACTACTTACTCTTCAGTATACATTGGTACATTCATTCCCATCTCTATGGTCATAAGACTGTGTAGTTTATCTATGTTCGAGACGTTTAACTGAAGCATATGACATTCCCTAGGAAAATCATTTTCACTCATACACTAACATTTAGTGGCTTATTAAAACTATAACTACCCATTCACAGTACCAACCCCAGTAAATCTAAACATAATCAATACAACAATTCACATTCACATTCCATGCAAGGTAAAACATAACATATTCTACATTATAATAAATATAGAATTAAGCCAACAATAATGCAGTAAATTATAATACAATCAATCGAGTAAAAGTCCAATTATGAGTTATATTTTATAATGACCAAGCAATAACAACATACACAATCAAAGACATTTCATTTTCTTATCTTACGCAAGACATACCTGACAAAGACGGGGCATCGACGGTTGGACCATGAAACATGCCAAGCCTAAATCGTAGGCTAGTCTACAAGATCTATAACCTAGAGCTCTGATACCAACTGTAACGACCCGAAATTTTCTACTTAATTTAAGGTCGCTACTGTATACATATCGTAAACATTGCAAGCGGAAGACTTCATTTAAATTCCATAAAACATAACCTTTATCTTGAAAACACAGCCATGGACTTACGTGTTTCAAAAACATCTTTAAAATGACACAACAAAAGAGTAAATAAATAAATAAACATTTAAGTTAAAAACATCCTATTCTAGCCTAAGTCTAAGAAAATAAATACCACTATCCTATGCATGTGCCATGGCCTCAAGTTGCGATGCCGTCGTCAGCCGTACAGGAATGTCTTGCCTTAACCTGAAAAATGTAGTAGCACATGGCTTGAGTATTTAAAGAAATAATCAGTAAGTGACCCCACTATTGGGGTTAAATGCAACAATCACATGCAATGAAATGATGGGATCTATCTTTCGTTTCGTTTCGTTTCGTTTTTCCTACGGTACTGTCCTAACGGGTAAACTTTGGACGTGTACCATATACTCTACACACAGCTCATACGTGCGAGTATGGGCTCACCAGCTAGTTCGCACACCGCTGGGCCACTTTCATTACCCGGTGGGCATACTCTGGGAGCCCCTTATGCCGGGACCTGTTAGAACTAGTAACCGTCACGGCAGCGCTATGCAAAGCATAACGATCGTTGTCCTGCCATTGGATGTACGCGTCCGTACCCTCGTGATGGAATAGGGGTATCCCCCAAATGCATGAACACACATAATGCATGAGGTCCCAATATTTCTACTTTTATCATTAATTAATATCACCCCACTATCATCTTTCATTCGTATCATATCGTTTCTCATATCATTTCACATATCGTTCAACATTCATATCGGGGTTACATTTCATTTCATTTATCGTGATATCATGTCATTCATAACATACTGTATACATACAATTTAGAAAGCATAACAAAACGCTCCATGCTTTTAACATGTCATTTCATAAGGTGCAATTCATACAACAACTACCTCAATGGTCACACAAAACAATTTAAACATAACACATCAATCACAATATATCGTATCATAACATGTCATATCGTTACGTGAATGTACCTTAGTCATATCTTCACAGGAACGTATCCTAACGCTATCGTTCTATCAGTCTATCACAAACCTATCCGTTTCTACCCATATCCTAATCATATTCTTTCATCAATCTCTCCTATCCATAGCACTCTGGTATGTAACCTAACCTTAACGTTTCATGAACGTATCTTACTCCTATCGTTACATTTCGTTTTGTGCATCCTTCTCGTATCCTATCTCAAACACATCGTACCACAATTATTATCATACAATTCACATATTATAACATAACATAAACATAATATAGGCATACCGATTCACAGATAATTTACACATATCAGAACATATGACACGTGCAGAACCACAGGCACGTGTCAACATCAAATATAACCATGCCGATAGTAAGGCCACTTACCTGGTTAGCTTAAGTCGTTGTCACGAATATATCCTTAATTGAAGTTCGATTCCGTCCTTTGAAATCCAAGTCAACCTATGTGAGCCCATGACATCAGTTCAAGTTTGAACCCTATAAAATTATTTCTCTACTTTACATTGACCATTGTTAAATTCTGATATTTCCTATTAGACGAAATTTAATTAATGGAGTTACTTGCCCTTTCATATTTCTTGTTTTATTTTTAAATTTTGTTCAACAAATCTTTCCTTCATCTTCCCTATTGGCCAATTTTGTTAATCTATTCCTACTTCCAAATCTTCCCTTTTTATTTTTTTATTTATTTTCTTTTCAGTTAACAGTATTCTGATTTCCATCTCTATTTCATTTTTTTCTTATTTCCTTTGTCTTCCTTCCAATTTAGTTAACAATTATATTCTTAGCTTTTAATTTAATGATCCATTTGGTTATATACTTTTTCTCTAATTCATATAAAATTGTCAAAAACCTAAATCATTGCAAATTAAGTAGATCTAAAATATAATTGGTTGTGATTTAGTACAACTCATACAAAATTCTTCTTTTGCTTTCATCTCTAATTCAAAACTAAATAATTGTAACCAAATTAATATTATTTAATAAAATAAAAGGAAGATTTAACATAGACTACTGACCTCCTCAAATGACATATCTACGACGGAATCAAATCTGCTTCAACCTTTTGTTTGTGTAGGGAGGAAGAAATTTTGATATGGGTAAATCTAAAGTTGTTTTTACAGAAAAGGAATTCCTGATTTGTGGTTTATTTTTGGGAAGGAGTGGTGAGAGATTGAAGGAAGGAGGAAGGATCGGTCACCAAAATGTTTATTGTTTTTCTTTTTAATTTTCATTATTTATTTATTTTTATTCTTATTTTATTTTATTTTTTCTGGTTGTTACACTCTGCCTAGTGGATACGTTTTAAAAATCTTGAGGGTAAGCCAGAAAGGGAAAGCTAGAAGAGGATTGGATTGTTACAAATGTTTTCAGAGCAAGACACCAGACGGTATGCCAGCGAGAACGCTGAGCTCTAAAGAGGGGTGAATTGTGAGATCCCACATTGATTGGAGAGAGGAACTAGCGCTAGCGAGGACATTGGCCTCGAAGAGGTTAGATTGTGAGATCTCATATCAATTGTTGAGAAGAACGAGTGCCAGCGAAGATGCTGGGTCTCGAAAGGGGGTAGATTGTGAGATCCCACATCGATTGGAGAGAGGAACGAGTGCCAACGAGGATGCTGGACCCCAAAGGGGGTTGTTGTGAGATCCCACATCAATTAAAGAGAGAAACTAGTGCTAGTGAGGACACTGGCCTTGAAGGAGGGTGAATTGTGAAATCCGACATTTCTTGGAGATGGAAACAAAACATTCTTTATAAGGGTGTGTAAACCTCTTCCTAGCAAACGAGTTTTAAAACCCTTAAGGGGAAGCCCGAAAGGAAAAGCCTAAAGAGGACATATCTGCTAGTAGTGAGTTTGGGGTGTTACATATACTAAGTTAAAGATGAAGGTTATTCATGACTCTCTAATAAGTATCATGATGTTCCAAATGTTTCAACTAGACTTATTATACAATTCAAGGCCAAGAATATTCAACAAACATTCATTCTTCCTTTACAAAATTGGACAGACTCGATTCAACCTCCATTTCATGTGTTACAATTTGGAGTTTCGGGAGTGAATATTTTCAAGGATGTAGTGGAGGATGAAGTTGCTATTAACAGCACTTGATTGATAATTTATTTGCAAACTTTATTTATTATTATAATTCCATAACTTGTTATATTGGGCATAAGGGTGGGAAGTTATTTGTGGTCATAACTTCTACTTTTTTTGCTAAGATTTATAGGGGAGTGGGAGTAACTTACCAATCATAGCCACTCAATCATTTAGTAAGCAATTGAAGAGTTGAAGTTTATTTTGTGGGAGACCGCAAATGCCCACAAATTACTATGTAAAGGGAGATTTTTTATGAATAAAATGAAGCCATCAAGTTTAGATTTCCACCCTTAGATATTTGAAGCAATTCTTATGGTAGATTACATCTGAGCCATTCAATCAAGCCATGATCAAGTTCAATTGTGGACTGACTCAAAATGTTTCAAAGCTAGATCTTTGATCGGTAATCTACTTTTAGCCTTATCTCTTGGTTGATCCGAATTTTGTATAAGAAGGTGTTAATTTCTTTGATTCAAGGGGTTTTGCTCCAAAAAAAAGCTTAGATCGTTGGGCTGAGGATTAGGATTGTCTTATCACCCATGCTCTAAAGTTCGCTCCCATTCACGACCAACTCCTAGTTACCTGAAAAAAAAAATGTAAACATAGAGGGAATAAAAAGTCAATAAGTAGCCTACTTGTAGGTTCTTAATAGCAACCTTACTAGAATGTTATCTCTTATTGAGTTATCAAGAGGAGTTATCAAGAGCTTATATTCTTACATGTCACTTTTTGTTCCTAAAAACTTTTTCCTAAAGTAACCTTTAGTTTTCTTCGTGTGCACACAAAAGTGGTGCTATCATGATTATATCATCCTACTAGTAAATTCTGATGTAGTGTATCTCATCTAAGTGAGGAAAATAGGAGGCCCTCCTTATCATCCTACTCATGATACATAGCGTAGGGCATCCCACATAAAAGAGGAATAGGGGCATCGTCACACACCGCGTGATGGGAGATAACAGTCACTTTTGGGTATGAATCCTACCAACTTATTTACCATGATATTCAATTGATTCTACATATATTCTTGGAACATGGTTTATAAATTAACATAGGCTTATACATTATATCATGGAGTAGCATCACAAGTCATTAGTTCTAACTTAGCGAAACATTAAAGGGCAACCTAACGTGATTCCATGGGCGTGAAAACTTACTAGTAACCTGATAACCCCCTTTTAAGGTCGTGTATAAAGTTCCACATTACTTAGGTGTCTTAAAAGTTCAGAGATCTATTACACACAAATCTTATAAATATTTGTGGTCTCATGGTCTAGTGGTTAGGACATTGGACTTTGAATCCAATAACTTGAGTTCAAATCTCAGTGGGACCTAGTTTTTTGATTGTTGTGAGTGTAGCACTAATACTAATCAATTAATTTATTTTAAAGTGTCAAAACCATATTAGATACAAAGACTAAAGGAATGACCTATTAAATATTTTTAAAGGTGGGATAATAATACTTCCACAAAGATTTCATTAATACTCTCTTTGTTTATTAATAAAATAATGATTATACATTCAATAAAACATAAAAAATAATGTGAGAATTTGAACATTTAGTCTAGTAGTAAGTGTGAGAGGTCCCAAATTCAATTCTTTATATATGAAATGTTGTGTTGAAATTGAAACCAAGTCAATATTAAATTGAATGCATGAGAAATTGTTTGCAAACAATTACGGTGAGACACAGTTTTAGTAAATATTTAGTATACCTCCTAGTTACCTAAATAAATAGTTACATAAATAAAAATGTAACCAAAATCCACTCTTAGTTATTGGAAAAAAAATGTAAACATAGAGTGAATAAGAATTCAGCTCTTAATTGCAAAACCTTAAGCTAAGCTCGGAACGTAACCACGGTCAACTCCTAGTTACCTAAAAAGAATGTAAACATGAAGTGTTTAAGAACTCAATAAATTGCCTACTTGTATATAGGCTTTTAATTACAACCTTAAGCTAATCTAGGAACGTAACCACCAGTAGGTCAACTAAACCGGCCACGTCATCATCTTCTTCCTCTGGACAGGAAGAAGACGCACGCATCCTTTGCGCCACCGTCTGAAACTCAAGCTCCACAACACCATTCACAGCGTCTCTCCATCAATTTCTTCATGAAACTTAAAGATTTTGTTACAAGGAAGAGCTAGGGATTGACTTCATACCATCTCGTGAATTGTAGCCCAAGATATTCACTTCCAAAGTTTGTCCAAAAACTGATTTCTCGTCATAGCAAAAATAGAGGATTTTTTATTTGGTAGCAAGTTCTAGGGATTTTCAAGGCCCCATTTCTTCATGGGACCTCTTCCACATCCTTGTTGACTTCTGGCAATTGGGAGAAACGTCGACGAAAAAATGGCCGAAGGAAAATAAAAAATAACTGAAAGTAGAAGGAGAGAGAGAGAGAGATTTTGCTGAAGACTCGATACATTTTTTATTTGATTCAGTTGAAGGTATTTAAATAACAAACCTATAATAAAAATGGAAAGACGTGGAAAACTAACTTAAAGGCCTCCCACTCGACGTGGACTTCCCACTACTCTGATTGTGTGGGTTGAATAGAAAACAGGTTACCTAAAACCTAGGAATGAATTTCTAACCTAGGGATTTACCTAACAATCTCCTCTTAAAGCCCTATGGTATATGTCTACCATATTGTTTGAACTCCGATCTTTGAGCGTAGTTCGTCAAATTTTACCCGCGCTAGGGACTTGGTGAAAATGTCTCCAAGCTGTTCCTCTGTTCGGATGAAATCAATCTTGATGAGCCCTCGATCTGCACATTCTCAGCTTCGTCTTTTCTTTCCCTTCGCTGTATCTCACACCCAAGCCTCTGGTTCCAGCCACATAGCGCAGGATGCGCTTGACAGCCACAAGATGCTCCTCCCGAGGTGCTTCTATGAATCTACTCACATATCCAACTGAGTAAGCAAGGTTAGGGCATGTATTTACAAGATAGCGCAGGCTCCCAACAATGCTGCGGTAATTGGTGGCGTCGACTGTCGTCGTAGTGCCGGCCTTCCTTAGCTGAAGCTGGGCCTCCATTGGCGTCCTTGTAGGGTTACTCTCCGCAAGCCCAGTTGACTTTACGTCCATGTGGTGGACCTCCAAAGAGCAATGTGCCGCGATTGCCAGCAAAAGGCGGACGGATTCTAACCTTGCCACTGGCGCAAATACCTCTTCGAAGTCCACTCCTTGCTCCCGGGTTCGTAGCCGATGAAGACGACTTTAAGCCCCCTGGGATCGAGCTTGGAGAGGTGGGGACGTGCTACCTTCATGTATGCAATATAGCTGAACACTCGGAGATGATGTACCGCCTCTCCTCAGAATCTCTCGGGCATCCCGACCGTCATTACCGCCTCTCCTCAAAATCTCTCGGGCATCCCGACCGTCATTACCGCCTCTCCTCAGAATCTCTCGGGCATCCCAACCGTCATTACCGCCTCTCCTCAGAATCTCTCGGGCATCCCGACCCGTCACCGCCTTACCGCCTCTCCTCAGAATCTCTCGGGCATCCCGACCGTCATTACCGCCTCTCCTCAGAATCTCTCGGGAATCTCTCGGGCATCCGACCGTCATTACCGCCTCTCCTCAGAATCTCTCGGGCATCCCGACCGTCATTACCGCCTCTCCTCAGAATCTCTCGGGCATCCCGACCGTCATTACCGCCTCTCCTCAGAATCTCTCGGGCATCCCGACCGTCATTACCGCCTCTCCTCAGAATCTCTCGGGCATCCCGACCGTCATTACCGCCTCTCCTCAGAATCTCTCGGGCATCCCGACCGTCATCAGCAATGATCTTGCTATCCCGACGATGGTCTGATTTTGGTGCTCACCACTCCGTTCTATTGGGGGAGTAGGGCACCGTTAGTTGCCGTGCACGAGAGCTCCAATGGTTCACTGGCGGGGTCGTTGGCCTAAGACGGAAAGGGCATGCGTCTCTGTTTGCCGATGAGGCCCCCTGGATTTGGAATCAGAATTGGGGACTTCGGATAAGACAAATGCACCTACCATGAAAAGAGCTGGCTCGTCCTCTTCAGATCGAGCCAC
>CM066962.1:5234139-5326439 GCA_033971965.1 Cucurbita ficifolia | reverse complement strand
AGTGTTGAACAAGTGGTCGCTACACCCTCACGGAGGAAGCTAATGATTACCAAGTCTATGAGGTCAATAAGTGGATTACCAAGTATAGTAAGTAGAGGATTATAATGATTATAACGCACTATATTATGAATATAATTTAAGATACAAAGTGTATTGTGGAATATATATTTAGTAAGGCAAAAATCTCAATTAGATTTTCCTCTTACTCTTATAATTTGTTGTCAATATAACGTGATTTGTCTTATTTGAGAATGTTGTTTAGTATAGATATTTGTCTCAGGATACTATTTATGATTTAAGTTTGGTAGCGAGGCTCGATGTGTCTAATTAAAGTATGTGACACGGATTTGAGGAAGGTAATTTGCACTCATAAATCCTAGTGTTCTTTCGGAAAATCAGGGGTGTACTTTTACCAAAGGGATCATTGTTTTGGTAGGTTAGGGTGGTGAAGTAAAATTATCTACTTCCGTGCCCTTTCATTTAAATTGATCATGGTCACGTACATAACAACCGGCTGATGAGAAATTTTTTTAAGGAAAGGAATCGTAGTGCCCTGAATAGTAGGAATTGAGCCCACCGAACAAGAAGAAACTTTACTGCATTTTTGATCGGGCAGTGCGGAAGACCAAAGGGGAGGTGGAAAGGAAAGTAAGAATTTTGTTGAAGGAGATCGAGGGCATATAAAAGTTCAACATCGCGCCCCAGCCACTGAGGCAAGGGTTTTCAATTGTTTAGCTCCACTAGGAAGAACCGGTTGGGTTTATTTAACCAATCTTGGATTATGATGGAACAGCTTGAATTAAGACGTCCATTTATAATTGATGAACGGTATCCCATACCCTCTTGGCCTTGACTCATCATACAATGATTTTGTAGGAAGGGCAATTGATGTCGAAAAAGAAAGCCCTTGTAAAGGGGAGTCTGAGGTATGTCATTTTAGGCGGTGGATGCAGATGGAAACATATGTCTTCCTGTTCAAGAGTAGTAGACTAGTAAGTGGCTGAACTGGCCACATCATCCACAAATTAAGACCCCCTCGGTTGGTGTTTTCGATGTACCATGCTTATAGGACTGGTTATATGCATTATCTTATTTTCCGAAACTAACAACTCTTAAGGAGATCGATCAAGAGAAAACTTGGAATTAATTTGATACGCGAAAAGCTTCAATGAAGTGAGAAGCCACTAAACATGGAGCCACAGAAGATGATATAGTAGAAATTCCTGGGTAAAATGGTTTTCGAAATTTGAACTAAACCCTAATTAAGTGGAGAAGTAAGAATTTGGAAAAAATAACTAAGAACTATGAGTAGGTATTTAAAACTAATCAGTGTTTGTTTGAAAATGTAGTAACCAGAAATCACTAATGGATTCTACCTTTTGTGTATAAGATCAAATCCTATTATGCTTATCAAGTCTATTTATGAAATTTTGGTGGTTCTTGGCCAATGTTAAGTAGTTAAACCACAGTATGGATAAAATGACGATAAGCACCTAGGTAATCTACCATACCGTTCACATTGGACCCTAATGACCTGCAAAATACATTACGCATTTTCATGTCTTGAATTATGATTTTCCAAGGATGAAGTGTAGGTTTTAACTTGTATTCTTTGGGTTTGGGCCAAGTTTGTGTTCCTGTTATATCAAGGATTACAGTTCAAAATACTTTAGAGGGTCTTTTTTAGGGAAGAATACTTCTTTTTAATTACTACCATTGATTATATTTTTATATTTAATATATCGGCACCATAGCCAATTTTTTTTTTCTATAAAACTATTCGAAACTGATTCATTCCCTACAAAGATGCTAACGATATAAAAGTCTTGGCATATAAACTTCATGTGTTTGTACTTAGTCTTCCTACGATTCTGCTACCAAAATCCGTTTTTCATATACAATAGAATTGTAAGTGGGTTCATGACTCGAGGCTCTTTTTTGAAATTTTGAGGTCATTACTAAGGTTGAAAATTGATATATCAACTCAATCTTAAGTTCTAATTTTCCTCAATTTTCTTTCGAGATGATTTTGTATTTTCCGCTTTGGATCACTCTATCATGGTGTTATAACAAATTTCCTATATACGTTGACTTCAAATTCACATCCTCAAACTACTATGGTCTAATAATTGATCTCTTTACTCATAACTCTTCAGGTCTCGTAGCTGAGTGATAAACCGAATGTGTTGTGCGGGCTAGCTCGGGGGTAAAACCCGATAAGTGGAAAACATCACAATAAGATGATTATTTTTTTATAAAAATCAAATCCATTGAAGTATCAGAAGATTTTTGTTTATAATTTGTTATTTTTTTTAGTTACCTTGTAAATTTTGTCATTTTGATAAACCAGGATAGCTATTTTTTATGTTCCTAACCAACACTTGGGTAGTGTGAGGCAAATGCTTTCTTTTGACACACACCGACGGATTGTGTCAAGTCATAGTACCCAGCCTCTAAGATATTAGCCTGTCTATCAGTCCCCTTTGATCATTTTTAGTTGAAATCAATTTACTATTCTATGTGGGTCCATTTTTTTTCATCGGTCTAGGGTCATACACTACATTAGTTTCATTTTTTTTCTATATTTCGAGGCATCTGAGTGAGCTATCTAACCTTCCTCAACAAAGTTATTTTCATGCGTATACTAGTGTTTTTAATAGTTGACTAACCTCCTTTACGAGGAAGCTATAATCTTTACCGTCACCAATACCATATATACCACACTCAATATAAATCTCGTTGAAGAACGAGCCAAACATGTTGATGAATTTATTAGGACAGCATATAGCATATTATAATTCCATGCATACTATTCAAAATATAAGATCCTCATATACATTGCATCACATTGTACATAAGGATCAATCATAGGCAACATTCAATATTATCATTATGATCTTTTGTAAGGCATATCTAACGGTGATGGACGTCCACTATAGGGCCATGAGAAAATATTGAACCTACATCATAGGCTAGTCTACAGAATCTATAAGTCCAGAGCTCTATTACTAACGGTAATGACCCACTTTTTCTATTATACTAGAGTTTGTTATTTCAGATGCCTGGACAATGAACTGTTTATCTTGCCCGAAACTTCAAAATTAAATACCCTCATAAATGATGTAATGGACATAATGTGTTTGTAACAAAATCTAGTAACATCACGAATAAAGCAATAAATTTAATTAACGTGAATTTCTTAAATAAAACAAGAAAAAGAATAGAATAAGTCCATGATCTCGACATAAAGAGGTTACTCAACAACAATCAAATGCCATCTTCGCCTAACTTCAAGGCTTCCTGGCGTCCCGGCTCTTCACTAGCAACGTTGCCATATGTGAAGGACTGCGCTTACCATTACCTTAAAAAAAATAGGAGTAACACTAGTGGGATTAAATATTTACTGAAAATACTCAGCAGGGAGTAAACCCACTGTCGAGGTCAAGGAATGCAATCACATGTAATCATTTTTTTGGGACCTTGTCATTTCATAAAACCTCATAACATGGTCTTGGGCTTTACTTCCCGCCTGGGCAGAATTAGATGTGTAGTACTCTCTTTTATAACGACGCCGAAATTTTTACTACTTAATTTAAGGTCGCTGACTGTATACAGTATCAATAACATTGAAGTGCTGAAGAAACTTCATTTAAATTTCCATAAAACATAACCTTTATCTTAAAACACAGACCTAACGTCTTACGTATTTCGGAACAACCACCTTTTAAAAAAACGCACACACAAAGGAACAATAGGATAATAAAATACATAAATTAGGGGATAAAAAACCATCATATTGCTAAGCCTAAGTCCTAGGGAGAAAATAAAATACGACTACCCTAGTAGCATGTGCCATGGTCTGAGTTTGCGATGGATCGTCGTCACAAGCGTAGGCACGTAACAGGAAGTGCCTTGGCCTTTTAACCATGAAAAAATAGTAGTAGTAGCGCATGAACTTGCGTGTATATTTAAGAAATACTGCTGAGTAAGTAGGACCCCTAGTCGGGGTTATGCAACAATCACATGCAAAATGAGATGAATGAGACTTATCACATGCACAGCATTTGTAGGAAAAATAGACTATGATATCAGTATACCGGGTTCCCATCATGAGCCATGTCTTGGCATTTTTCCTTGTTGCATAAACCCCGATAGTGGGGGGAGTCACTTAACTGAAGTATTTCTAGAAATACTCAAGCCGTCGTTGCTATAGGTGACATTTTTCAGATAAAGGCCAAGACCTGAACCCTGTGAGCCCCGAACAACAACATCACGAATCCCGTGCCGGTGGATCATACAGATGATAGATTGTTTTTTTCAAATCATAGTATAGGTTGGTAATTGGTCGAATTTTCATTTGCATTCGTGTATATAAAGGTTAAGTATAAGTTTTGAGATTTTCCGTTTGCAATTATTAGTGATAGGTTTAGTATAAAGTTTGAAATTGTAATCCGCATTAAATAACCCATAGATTAGTGTAGGGGTTTTTAATTCAGATTGAAGTAAGCTTGACATGTTCCACGGTCTCAATCGTCGATGCTGCCAGTAGCCTGTCAGGTGCATCTTCCTTAGATAGACGAAAGGACGGACATTTTTGCGAGATATTTAATGTGATTGACTTTAAATATTGAACATCATGATAATGTATGATTTTATGCTATGATATGATTTTGTACCAATGCATGCTTTTATGTTACAACATTGATGTTTTTTTATTTATATGGTAGAATGCAAGTAATATTATAAGTAAACTATAGACTTAGATAGAATTATTTTCTTTGGTTTCTAGAACCATGCCGCATAGGAGACCGGCATAATGAGGTAGAAGAGGAGAGGACGACCTCACCATGAGGGGAAGGGTGAGTAAGAGAAGCCAAGAAAATCTCTTCCTAGTAAGGGTCGACTACTGGACCCTTAATGACACTTGAAACTACTCACCAAAGGAACTCTCTCCCCCCAGTATCACCCCCTCCTGAAAAATGCAAATCCTCCAGCAAGCTGCTCCACACCCTATCCTGAAAATGCCACCTCTCCTCGACAGACTGCAAAAAAAACCCGCCTCCTGAAAGCACGCACATCCTCTAGCCCAGCCTACCCTCAAACCCGCTTGAAAACGCATAACCTCACGCCCTCAAGCTGCACCATCATCCAATAGCAACAAAAAATAGCGGATTGGACCGCCACCAAATCAGGTACGTAAAGGTGGAGTCACTCCAGACGATGATGCAAACAATGCTGGCCATCAGCGAAAAAGCCACAATTGTTAACTATGGTGCAAGAAGTCACAAGCGTGATGGCGCACACATACAATGTTCAATCATGACAAGCCACCACAACCAGTCGATGCGACGGCTACACATTTATTCAAATCTCAACCATGCCAAAAATTCGCAAGATATACCAGACAGTGGAAAGAATTGGTATAAAAAAGATTCAGACGTTATGCCACCACCCCAGTCCATTCCGTGCGTTTCAAAGGCAAGATCCCAACAGTAGCTACAGATTGGGATTCGCAACCATCGGAACGACCTATGAGTCAAGTAAGGTGGGCCTGTATGACAACGAAAGTAGCGTCGCGGCAGGACATACGTTCTACATGCAAAGGAACGTCGAGAAGTGTGGGTGGACTGGATCAAAAACAAGAATATCAACCCGAGAGGGGGAATCACAATGTGGGAACCCTTCTAAGGACGCCTTCCTAGAAACACTATTAAACCCAAAGGGAAACCCGTATAAAAAAACACAAGAAAGTTTACGCACCTGACTCAAGGCGAACGCACTTAGGTGGACCATACTATGCACATGGAATTCATGAGGTTAAAGAAGTTCTCAACTCGTCCACTAGAAGATACATGATCAAAAGCTAGGGGAAACGGAGAAATTGTGTGTTGGGGTATAAACCGATCAGGCCCCCCTCATGGTGGTAGGCATTTATACCCAACATACCGAACGAAAGAGGCCACTCGAGGAGCGATCCGAGAAGGTGGTTCTTGGAGGAAGCCTCCGGAGGAGGAAAAACCCGGAGCTGGCCAACAGTTGCCGTAGAAAAGGAAATTCCGGCCACATTCAAGACCAGAACCAGCGGTAATCTCAAACTACTACCGAACCGGACAGGGACCGTCGATATTAGGACGAGGCGACCCTGCTTCTGCCCCCAGTCAGCCCCGAATACCCCGTAACCGGAACGCAAAAAAACAGCCCTAATGTTGCCGAATGTGGGAAAAACAACATTGGGGTAGAATGTATGGCGTAGGCCCTTCAGGTGTAGGTTAACAGGGGTGCGGATCGTATATGATCACCTACAACGCCTGAATTATTGTATTGTGGAAAGGAACGCGGGAGAACCCAAGGGGACCCCTTAGAGGTCGATTTAGTTCGATAACCCACTATGCAAAGGAACCCGAGCACAAACCAAGGCATATGCAACGACTAGTAAAGAGGCGGGAACCTTCTGGAACTGTGGTGACCAGTTACGCTTTCTATACTAGGGGTGTAACTGTTGCAATTGACGTTTGTTTGGATTCGGGTTTCCTACACCCATATGGGGAAAGTCGTTTGTGTTTCTTTGCCATTTGTTAACTTTTTTGCATGTATTATTGGTCGGTACCGACCAGCTATGGGTAGATCCCATAGTTCTACTGAAAATAGCGTAAAAACGACAGACAATTGGTAGTACTGGACTAACCATCAAGTAGACCTCAATAGTAGTATGATATGATAGATTTTTGGACGTACATACTAGGAAATGGACCTGGACTAGCCCGAAACTTTGCTAGCTATATCTCTGGGCATACGAAAGAAGTGTTAATTCACAGCCTCCAAACGGACTTACCTTTAAGTTTTAAACTTTCACATCCTACACCCCCCCACCCCAAAAAATAATATTGATGAATGAAAGCCCTATGCCTGGATACAACAAGGGGGGTGGGCGATTCTAGCCTGTCTAGTAAACACAAAAGAAAAAGAGAAAACAATAGATACGGTACCCATAGTAAACGAATTCCTAGATGTCTTCCTGGAGGACCTCCCAGGAATCCCTTCATCGCGAGCAGTAGACTTCGGAATAGAACTTGAACCAGGAACGGGACCCATCTCTAAGGCTCCATACCGCATTGATGGTGTTACTATAACACGTGCGGAAGAAATTTGGATCTTAGGCACTCTAAGTACATAAATTATAGTAAATTAGCAAGCATGTTCAAAAGCATTAAAACTCAATGAGTTTGAATACTAACCTTTTGTAGTTCAAATTCCTTTTTCCCTCACAACCTGGTTTCGAACAACACCCCTAGTGTCCTTTCCCTACTATTCGCCGATCTTAGGAATCGGGAGTGGTGAAATCCGGTGATGTGACAAACTTGATAGGAATTTAGTATATGTAAAGAGAGAGTTTTGAGAGATTTTCTCAAAATTTTTCAAGAAGAATGTTCATGTACCTTGATCACTCTATTTATAGAGTCATATTTGCATATTCATGCAAATTTGAGATTACCAAATTTTGACACTCAAAATTCCACCCAAATTTGTGGCCATTGATGTTGGCAAGCATGCAAGTTTTTGAGTTAACCAATTTTTTTGTGACACTAAAAAATTCAATCAAATTGTGTGGGTTTTTATTTGGCAAACATGCATTTTTGGTTTAAAAAAACCAAATTTTTACACTTTCAAAATTCCACTCAAATTTGTAGGATTAATGTGGTCAAGGTTTTGGGTTAAGACCCATATAATTGACAACTCAATAATTTCGCACTCATCAAACCCTAGATGGGAAGAGAAGGTCAACATTTTTGACTTTTCTTTATTTATAATTCTCAAAAATCAAAATAATATTAAATGATTAAGTAAACAATTTAATTAATATTTAACATTAAATCAAATGTCAATCCCAATCAATTCCGGCACATATTGATTATGAATCCCTATTCATAATTAAAATATTTAAATCTTATTTAAATATCTTCAATTCTCTCTTTTTGTTTATAACAATCTTTACTGATTAAACATCAATAATAACTTTATTGAAAACAGAATATGTTTTTGTTTACAAACTATGAGTTTTAGGACATAAAACCCAACACGCATGACCCCAGCGGAACTAAAAGAAAGAAAGAATGGTTCTATGCTTCTATGCAGTTAACTATAGAGAATATAGACAAGAGGAAAGTAAAAGAACAAATATCCCTTATCACGCCATACGAGGACCATATTTGACCAACTTCGAGAAGCAACGGTGTTTTCCAAAATAAACCTTCGATCAGGATACCATCAAATTAAGATTAAAAACGAAGATATATCGAAAAAACTCCTTGTCGAACTAGATATGTGCCAATACTGAGTTTGTAGTAAGTGTTCCTTTGGCCCCCCCCCCCTCCCCCCCCCCTCAACCAACCTTCCAGCGGTGTTCATAGAATTAATGAACCGAGTATTCAAGGAGTGCCTAGACATGTTTGTGATCATGTTCATAGACGACATCCTGATATACTCGAAAACGGACCAAGAACACCAAGAGCACCTTCTAAAGCCCTAACTATCTTAAGGGAGAACAAGTTGTTATGCCAAAATTTTCCAAATGCGAATTTTGACTACGACATGTTTTGTTCTTGTGGATCACTAGTGTCACCTAAAGACGGAATTTTTAGTTAGATCGCCTACCAAGATAGAAGCCGTCACACGAAATGGAAACGCCCAACTATGGTCACCAGGGTATGAAGTTTTTCTTGGGATGGCAAGTTTACTATCGAATGTTGTTCAGACGGATCGCTAGAATGCCTCCGCCTCTCATGCCCAATTGACAAAAAGGAGCGTACCTTGGATTCGTGATGAGACCGATACCTGGAAGGCCAGCTTCTAGGATCTAAAACAAAGATTTAGTGTCCGCCCTAGTGCTTCCACGAAGTTCCAGAAAAGTTTCTGCGGTATACCAGAATTTACAGGTGATGCATCCACAAAAGGTCTTAGGTTGTGTACGTTGCAACCATGCCACGGTTGTGTTTTGCGTACACGTCACGCTAATTACAAGAATACTAGAAAAACTATCGTACACATGATTGTGGAGTTTGGCAACGGGTGGTGTTCGCATTAAAAATTTTGGCAACACTAGCCCCCTATATGGCAAAAAGACCCAAATTTAGCACCGATCATAAAAGTCGAAAAATCTGTCCTTCACACAAAAAAGAATTGTAACATGAGAAGACAAAACAACGTAGATTGGCTAGAGCTGGTAAAAAGATTACGACGATAAGATCTCCAGTACAACCCTGGAAAAGCAAACGTAGTTGACAGACGCACTAAGTCGAAAAAACCAGTACACTCGTCGGCCCCTCATCACAAGGGAGTCACGAAGTGCGAGCTGATTCATCAAAACGAGTTGACATAGTTGGTAAGTAACCTGAGGAGGTTTATAGCCCAGAAGTAGCCGCGAATACAATGCGTCCCCACGCTCAAACAAGATCATAGCACTCACAACGAGAGGACCCTAGCCCTAGTACAAAATCCTAGACCAGTTTGAACAGTAGGCCTAGGGATGAACGGTTTTTCTAAGTCAACAGATTTGATCGACTTGTTTAGTTCCAAGGTCGTTTTTTATGTGTCCCCAACCCCTGTAGAGATGAAAATAAAGAAGTAAATCCTAACCGACAACACACAACCTCACCCTTCTTCGATACTCCAGGTGGTGACGAAGATTGGGGGCGTACCAGAGACCTGAACAAACACTCCTATGGTGGCGGAGTATGGAAAAGGATATACGCAGCATACGTGATTAAATGTCTGTTGTGGCCAACAAGTAAAAGCCACCTAGGCCAGAAAATAGCCGGACTACTACCAACCTCTAAGCATACCGGAATGAAAATGAGAGAATGTTGGGCTATGAATAATCATAGTAGGATTACCCAAAACACCTAAAGGTTACACGGTAATTTGGTAATTGTCGATCGAAAAAGAATAGATGACTGACAAGGTACTGACAAAGTCGGCACACTTTTCTACCGGGTAAAACAACAAATACCGTAGGACAACTGGGCTCAACTGGTATGTGAAAGAAATTGTGAGGTTGCATGGAGTCCCGGTAAATCAATAGTATCGCGAATCGGGAAAAACCCGTTCGTTTTACGTCGGTCCCTTTGGCTGTTGTTTTGTTTTTTTTTGTGTGGACTTAAGCACTAGCCCCTCTCCCCACCCCCCACAAGGAACTTGATGTCCATTAAACAGGAACGGACGGAAAAACAAAAATTGCTTAGAAAAAGTGACATGGCTTCGGGGGGGCATGTGTTAGGAGTTTCAACGGGGTAGTTGGGGGGGGGAAACAACTAAAAAAACTATATTTTAAAATGGATTCTCGTAACATAATGAGTTTTTCCATTAGGCCAAACAATTGGGGAGGGACCGTTAAAGCAATTTATATGGGGGAAACACGGGTTGGTACGAATTCCCCCATTGTGGCGGGGGTGGACAACGTAGGGAGAACGAGGGAAAAAAACTCAGGTAAGAAACCGAGGGGTTGGTCCGCATTCACAAACGAGGGCGGGTACAGAAAAAAAATTAGAATAAAGGCGATTGCGCACTGGCCACCAAAGTAGGGAACAAAAGAGCTACGCCGGACGGGTTGAGGACGTTTAGGAAAACACTTTAAGGGGGGAGTTCGGAATGAGGTGGGTAATACTCAGTTTTGTTCCGAAAAAAAAGTTTTAGCTCCTAATATGGAAAAAAGGCTTCTTTCTAAGATTTCCGAACGTAAAAAAGAAAGCCTAAACCCTCGCTTTTTTATCGGGG
Source organism: Cucurbita ficifolia (assembly GCA_033971965.1). Lineage (NCBI taxonomy): Eukaryota > Viridiplantae > Streptophyta > Magnoliopsida > Cucurbitales > Cucurbitaceae > Cucurbita > Cucurbita ficifolia. Next base: position 5,315,669 of record CM066962.1, on the reverse strand, counting down.
GGGACCTTTTGAAATCTCTAGAAAACGGAAATAGTTCAGTTAAGGTGAATCACAATATATAACACTAATGCCCTTACCCACCCTTCACTCTCAAGCGTTACACGGTAAACTTCTATTGTGTCCATGTTGAGGAACTATATTACAGACCTTACGCCTGTGATAATAGACTAGAGGACCCCTCAAGATCGAGGAAAACTTAAGTAGTCAAGAAAAGAACCGATTCAAAATCATAGCATCTCTGAAGTGAAAGCCTCCTTACATAATAGAAAACATAGGTTTCGTCAAGGTATTATGGCGAAACCACCAAATCGAGAAGCGAGAACGTGGTGGAAACGAGAAGAGGAAATAAAAGAAAAATACCCCAAATTGATCCAAGGTTCAAGAACTTTCGAGGAAGAAAGTTCTTTTTAGGGATTAGATAATGTAATAGATCAGACAAAAAAAAATTAATTGTGGTCGACGGCGAAAACCGAAAACTCCGGCCAGCGTTCGGCCGGAGTTTTCGTTCTTACACGACCCACGAGCTCTGCCCAAACGTCCTAGATCAACACAGAACAAAACCCCAACCTTCAGCGCAATCTCGAAAACGCACTCCAAAGAATACACAAAACATTGAGAAAAACATGAGAAACAGCAGAGAAAACCTAACGAAGTCCGGCGAAGGCCAAACCATACGGAACTCAATGTAATGTAAAATCTCTAATTTATGCCACGGGGAAAACAATCTCAAGACCTTTACCACACACTAGGGATAATTTTTACGGTTCTTACACGGTGCGTACATCGTCGTGGGGAAAAAGGAAGACAAAACATCAGAGTTTTTTGAAACCATCTCAGATCTGGAAGCTTTCGACGTTATAACGAACCAAAACAAAAACACGCATAAACGAGAGTTAGTGGGCAGAGGGAGACTCGAAAAACGAAAGAAAAAAGGAGGAAAAAGTAACGTCGAAACCTACTCTTAAAATTCTCTGATAATCGAAAGGCGCAGAGGCCAGGTGTACAAAGTCTGTTCCCGCGATCTAGACTTGAGACCCGAAACTAAGACCAACCCGCTCCAGGTCCAAGCCCTCGCCAAACGAAACTTCCGCGGGGTAGGCCCAGATGCCTCAGGCCCAACCCAGAAAACCCATCAACTGAGACCCAGAGACAAAAAAAGGCAAACCGACGCCTGAGACCCGCAAGCCGAATGCCCAATAACCAACGCTGACGGTCTGGTCCACTACTACCGCGCTCAAACCCAGTCTCAGGTCCACTACACACGCTCAGGCCCAGACCCGTGGACCGCACCCCCCCGGCAGTGCGACACACCTCCTCGTGCTCCATTTGCTTCATTGCTCAGTTACGGCACTTCTAAGCTTCGACAAACAGCTTATTTCGGCTCGAGAAATCTATTTCGACCTATTCGGGCGCTGTTTCGACCCTCTCGGACTCGTTTCGACCTCATTTTAGGTAAAATATGGTCATTTTAAGGTCGTGTTTCACAAATTTCAAGTTAGAAAATTAATTATGTTTGGAACCAACCACAAACAGAACGGAAGCGTATGACATATACAAGGAGCTAGGAGCTTACGTATATATTTTAGGGAGTCCTTCGGCTAAGGCCTACCAAGTAAGTTGCCCTACCGTCAAAGGTTACGCATTTGTATGATGTATGTTGGCGCGTGCCCGTGGATTCGCACGTGTCATTAAATTGCATGTTAGACTGTTACGCTTTAATACGTAAGCTTGTGAAATGTGGATGTATGCTGTTTTTGTATTGATGTGACTTGCGATATAGTATGATGTGACGTATTGTGCACTTATGACTTATGTGATGTTTCTAGATAATTTGTGATTTCTAGATAATTTTGGCATGAATCGTACGTCATAATAGGTTGTAATGAAAGCATGAAATGTGTGGTTATCTTCGAAGAAGTATCGTTATGTTTTACAATAATGCTGGCCGTGACGGTTAATTCTAATTTCTAATGGGTGTCCCGGCAAAAGTTGAGCTACTAGAGAAGGGTTCGCTTTCCAAACAAAAAAGGGGTCCAGTGATGTGCGAACTATCTGGTGAGCCCATACTCGCATGTATGGGCTGTGTGTAGAGTATATGCTACACATCCAAGCTGCCAAAAAAACAATTAATTAGAATAGTGACGTTGGAAAAATAGACTGATATGATAGGTCCCATCATAGCATTTTGCATGTTCTTGTTGCATAACCCCGATACGTGGTCACTTACTGAGTATTCTAGAAATACTCAAGCCTCGTGCTACTACATTTTCAGATAAAGGCAAGACACCCATGTGAGATCAACGGCAGCATCGCACATCCCGTGACCGTGACACATGCATAGGATAGATTGTTTTCCATTCGTAGTATAGGTTAGTATAGGTTGAATTTCATTTACATTCGTAGTATAGGTTAGTACATGTTGAATTTCATTTGCATTCGTAGTATAGGTTAGTATAGGTTTAATTTCCGTTTGCATTATTAGTACAGCTTATTATAGGTTGAATTGTAATCGCATTAATAAACCATAGGTTTAGTATAGGGTATTTAATTCATAATTGTTTTTCTTTTCTTTCCCTTGTATTCGTTTTTCACGAGGGTAATGAATGTAAATTAATGTTGCATTTATGATAAGGGTCATTTAATTTAAATTATGCATTTAAGATATAGTAATAACCTTAGATTAAATAGAGAAATTTTAGGGTCCTCTGAAAGGCCTTTTGTTTTTTATCAGATCTGACGTTTTTGTTGTTTTTCTTTTTTGTTTTTGGAGGAAGTGATCTTATGATATGGTTGGTTGATGAGAGAGATAAATGTGAAGGGATGAGAGGTAGTGGAGAGGGGCGGGTAAATGTTGTTTTTTTAATTCAGCAATAGTGGCAAAAAAAAAAATCATAACCTATACGTTCCTCTTTGACAATAACCTTAAGTTAAAAGTCTAGCTTTATTTTTAATAATATTTCTATTTTATCTCTAAAGACCCACCTTATTTCAATAACTGACACATTAGAAAGTTTTATCGACTAATTCCCAAACTTTGTTTCTTTGAAATTGATTTAACTCGATAGTTAAAATCTAAAATTTATCATTTTCGGCATCCTTAAGACTTTTTGGTTCAATTTGAGAAACAAAAGCATGATTATTAAACAAATTAATAGAGAAACCAGTTTTCACATCTTGTTTAAGATCACCTAGAATTAAGTCCTTGGGATGAGATTGGACATACTTCCATTCATTAGGCATGGATGAACAATATTCTTCCTTAATTTGATTAAAGATCACCTCTGGTTTGCTTTAATCAATTTCCTTGCCTTTGTCACTAACAAATAAGTCTCTAAAATTTCTATCTAAATCATCACCACACAAATAGACTCATTCCAAATACTTTTACAAGATTGTTTAAATACAACATTGCATAGATTTCTCAATAACTAAAGTTCTCTTATTAAAAGCTTTATACCCTTAACTACTAGATGATTAACCAAAAAAAAATACCAACATTCGTTTTAGTGTAACGACCCAAAATTTTCACTTACCTAGAGTTTCTACCGTTATCATCATCTATACTCGTATGCGTAATTAAACATTTAAAAACTTCATCATAAAACATAAACTTCATTTGAAAACACTTCTATGGACTTATGTGTTCAAAAACATCTTTGAACAACATAACAAAAACTAAATAAAATAAATAGCTTTAAAATTAAGAAGACCCTACTTTATTCTAAGATTATATCTTTCTTACCCGACAGCCCCACGCGAGAAACGCTAAATTTTTCCTTCACTTGCTTTCCTCTTCCATCGCCGGCTTTACTACTAGATGAATAACCAAGAAAAAATTCCAACTTCCGTTTTAGTTTAACCACCCTAAATTTTAACTTATTGTTATCATCATAAAACATAATGTCATGGACTTATGTGTTAGAAAACATGTTTTTAAACCATACAACAAAAACTAAATAAAATAAATAGCTTTAAAATAAAAAAATAAAAAAACTATTAAAGCAATAATCTTTTCTTCTTCTCCCTCGTTTTCCGTCTGTATCATACTATTTTTCTATGTAGGTGGATTCTGTGAGGTGCGCGGCGGAAGGTCGTTGGCGTGTTCATGGCGTCGGGGGAAACGTGTAGGGTGAGGGTGCGAGAATTCCGGCGAGTCATCGAAATTCTCGCCCCCATTTTCCAACGACTTTTTTTTTTATCCTTATATTTAGAATCAAAATTTCTAAGTTTTTCAGAACAAAACATCTGAAGAAAAAAAAAAACTTTAAAAATACTCCATATTTGAAATTTTGTTATGGCACCATTGACAAGAAGTTTTATCTAAGGAAGGTCTCATTAAAACTCAATTTAAAAACACTATTAATGGCTTCCACCTAAAAGTACTTGCTTAAATCATATTTATTCAACATTGATCCGACAAATTGTTGTAAAAATATGATTTTTCCTTTCAACCACAGCTTTTTGGTGAGGTGTTTTAGAGAGAAGTTAGGAGGAGAAAAACCATTTTTCTTTCACCAAAATTTTCAAACTCTATTTGCAAAATTCTGTAAGTTATTAATTAAAAAAACATGATCCTCCTCCTTATTTTAGTAATTAAAAAACCTTTTTCATTTCTAATTCTTGTGGCAAAACTAACAAATCTCTTCACACCATCATCTTTGTTTAGTCAAAATCCAAGTAAATCTAGAAAAGTCATTCATAGTTTCCTAAAGCTACCAATTTTAGAAGGACCAAATAAATTAACTTGTAATAGTTGAAGAGGTCAAGTTGTAGAAAAAAATGACATTTAACCACTAGAGATGAATTACCTTTACTTAGATTTATTTGGGAGAGATAAATGACCTTTATTCAGATTTATCTAGGAGAGATGAATGACCTTTAAGCAAATTTACCAAATGTTTAAGCAGATTTAAGAGGGAGAGATGCAACCGTTGTTACAATAAGTATATTTTAAATTTTTCTTTTCTTTTTATCCTAATTTTGTTGGTAGGAAATGACCATAAATTATATACGAGATCTTCCTTAATTTCCTAATTTCATTTTTAAGAAATCACAATAAGTTACATATATATATATATATATATATGAATATATATATGAGATTTTCCTTAATTTCATAAAATAATATGACATAGTTTTTTTTTAAGTTCTACTGCCAAGCTCAATTTAGAAACAATGAAAAACATGAAATTCGATTTTTACTAAGACAATTAAGTGAATATTCAAAATAGGTAATGTCTCGAAGCAATCAAATTTGGAGCTAGATAGAACTTCGGCTAAGGCCAACGAAGTAAGTGCCCTTACTATCGGCTCGGTCGAAAGACTTACTTTATGTATGACGACACGTGCCTAGTGGTTGTCATTTATGCTTTTATATGTTGTGATGTGTTGGCTAAATTATAATAATGATGTATGATATTATGATGACATTATATAATGATGATGTATGATAGTATGTGACGATATATGATGATGATGACATAATGATGATGATGTATGATAGTATGGTGACGTTATATGATGATGTGATGACGATGACATGATCATGATGTATGATATTATGATGACGATGACATAACGATGATGATGTATGATATTATGATGATGTTATTTGATGATGATATGATGACAATGGCATAATGATGATGATGTATGATATTATGATGTTATATATTGATTAAAAGATGATGATGCCATAATGAGGATGATGTATGTTATTATGACGACGTACATGATGACGATATCAAGATGATGTGCATGTATTGAATGACATGATGCATTTTGATGATGATTTATTTTCCTAAAGACACAACCCTAATTGAAGTTAATAATGATGAGAGTATGAAGACCAACACCTACATGTTCCTTAGAGTATTATATGAACGGTGTATAGGGTTGTGTCAGGAAGATGATTTAAAGATGAAAACTTTAGGGACCTCATGCATTTTGTGTGTACATATACATCAGAATACTTTTCCATTTATGATGATGAGTACGGACGCGTACGCTATGATGATGATGATCATCATGTCTCACATGACACTCAGGGGTCTGTTGACCTCCAAACGTCGCTACGGACAACTAGCTTGACTATGATAGGTTCAGGGGTGCAAACTGCCTCTAGATCTACGCTCGCACGTGTGAGTTGTGTGCAGGGAAGTACTACACATTCAATTTTGTATAGACCGGAGGCCACCCCTATGGTGGTTTTTAAATGATAGGTCCTTAGATCATGAATTGCACGTGTTTGCATTCCCTAACCCCAATCGTGGGGTCAATTACTCAGTATTTCTTAAAATACTCAAGTTGTGTGCTACTTCTATTTCAGATAAAGGCAAGGTATCCCTATACGGCTGATGAGGGCATCAAAATTCGAGACCATGACACATGCATAGGGTAGCTGTACTTACTTTATTAGATTTACGTTAGAATACGGTGTTTTTAATTTTAATGTTTATTTATTTTATATAGTATTTTATTGTGTCATTTAAAAGATGTTTTCGAACACGTAAGTCCATGGCAGTATTTTAAGATGAAGTTTTAAATGCTTAATTTCGCATATGAGTATAGGTGATGATGACCGTAGCGACTCTAGGTAATTGAAAATCTAGGGTCGTTACATGAAAGGGGGGGACATAGTTTGTCTAATGACGAGCATCACAAATTTTATCTTTTTAAAATTTGAATTTAGGGAGATCTCTAATTAATGAATTTTTGAAATATTTAAAATCAAGTGCATACTAGCGTGTACTATACTTCTATGCCATAACCAAGAATTATTAGTATCATGCAAAACTTAAAGCTTAAAGCTTAAAGACATTTATAATTTGTAGAACAATCATTTAAATTAATAGTTACATTATCATCTTTATTTTCAATAAATAAATAAATAAAACTTTTATATCACTAGAATTTTCAATTATGCAACTATTTTTATCAAACACAAATCTAAATCCTTGTCACATAATTGACTATACTAATTAAATCAAGCTTTACACCATCAACTAAAAATACATTTTCAATAAGAGTATAAGAATTATTATCTATAGTACCCTTACCAATTATTCTACTTTTCTTATTATTACCAAAATTTACTAAGTCATCATCCTTCTTGAAAAGATTGACAAACTTGAATTGGTTTCACGTCAGGTGTCTCGAACAACCATTGTCTAAGTACCATTTTATTTTTCTTGGAAACTTTCGGACATACAAACAAGAATATTCAAAATTGTCTTTTGCTACCCATACTTGTTTAGGTCCTAGAAGGTTAGTCTTTCTACACATTTAGGATTATATTTTATTTCCGTATCTACATTAAAGATATTTCATATAGATAAGTGACAATAATGATTTTTACGACCATACTTACCACATAAGAAACAAACAACATTTTTGTAAGAATTTATCTCTTATAATAAATTTATGTACTTTATTTTTATTGAAAAAATTATTTCTTAAAATATTGTGCAACTTTATATTTTGAGAAAAAATTCTTCTAGAAAGATTATGAGCATATTTCATTTTGAAACATTTAGGTCTAATATAACTAAATACCACAATAATAACATGTAAGTAAAAATCCAAGTTTATCATGCTTAGACAAAATTTTAGTTACTTGTCATGCTTAGACATAACTTTAGGTATGTTAGGCTTAGACAAAACAGAAAGATACTTTAACAAATGTAATAGCCCAAATAATAATAATAATAATAATAATAATAATAATAATAAATAAATAAGTAAATAAGTAAACAAATAAAAATAAAAACACTAACCTCTCATTCCCACAATATCACATATTATAAAAAGAAACAGAAAAAAATATCTCAGATCCTGCACAAAGAAACAAAACAACAAATATCACAAATCCTGCAAAAAGAAACCGAAAAACAAAAATGGTCTTCACCATAGAAGCAGATTTAGGTGAAGAGAGTTGTGGTCGTTAAGGTACATATTAAGTCATTCCTTTTCGTTTATTCTAATTTCATTTTTAGGAAATCACAACCAATTATATCTTAAATCTTCTTTTTGCAATGATTTAGGTCTATAATTTTATATGAATTCCTGTACATGAAGTCATATTTGGAAAGAAGAATTTATCTGTCAATTTAAATGTTAACAAGAAAAGATTTGAAAAGAAGAATTTACCTGTCAATTTAAACGTTAACAAAATTAAAGGAAGAAAAAAAAAGGAAAATAGAGATAAGAGAAAGGAGGAAAGATTTGGAAAGAAGAATTAATTAGAATACATAAAGAGAAGAAAAATTGAAAGAGAAGACTAAGAGAGGCCAGAATACTGTTAACAAAATCAAAAGAAGAAAAAAAATAGAGAGAAGGTCAAATACAGTAAACAAAATCAAAAAGAAAGAAAAACCAGAGGGAATATAGAAGAAAAATAAATAAATAAAGAGAACAGTAAAGAAAAAAAAGAATTAGAAGACCAAAATACAAAATAAATAAAAAAAGAAAAAAAATACATAGAAAGAGAAAAATAAAAGGAAAGAATGGGAGTAAAAATTGATTGGAATTGACCAATAATATGATTAGGTAAGAATCAATTAAAAATTGGCCAAGAATATCTCTCAACAAAAATCAAGAGATAGAGTACAGAAACAATATCAGAAGACAAGAAAGTAGTCCTTCAAAATAAAAAATAGAAAATGAAATCTTAATATAAATAGAATATATATATAATATATATATATATATATATTTAGATGTATATTATAACGTTTCAAGACTTTATCCCGATAAAATCTTTAATGCTCGCATGAAGTCTAGCACATGAACCATTATAAGAGTTAGAGAATTGAACGTGAAATTGATGCCATGGATTCATATAGGTTGACTTACAAAGGACAAAATCGAACTTTCATTAAGGATAAATTGGTGACACCAGTATAAGCTAATCAGGGAAGTGACCTTACTATAGGATAGGCTAAAAAGTGTGTGAGTTATGATCATTTAAGAGTTGTATTGTATGATGTCGTATGAGTATATGAGGATGTATGAGTATATGATGATGTATGAGTTATGATGATGTATGAGTTATGATGCTTGATGATGTGCGTAGTATATATATTTCGATGAATGACGTACTTGATATGCTTGATGCACTTTATGACAATATGATGAGTATGATGATTGTGTGACGTTTACCTTAATATGATGATGTTTTCGATATTGAGCATGCTATGTGATGATGAGTGCCATATTGCATCATGTCGTTAGATCGACATAGGACACAACCCTAAGAGCATGAAAACAATATTAATACAAATATCCACGAATATGTGTTACCTAGAGTAACAAAGAGATGAGACTAGAGGGTTGTGTCAAAAGAGACATTATGATGGATTTAGAGGGACCTCATGCATATTGTATGTTCATAAGCATAGGGCTACTTCCCCTAGAGATGATGAGTGCGGACGCGCACAATATGATGATGAGTGCGAATGCGCACAGATGAGGGTGTTCATGAGGCACATGACACTATGGGGTTCCGCTGACCTCCGGACGTCGCTACAGATTAGCTTGACTAGAGGGTCCAAGGGGTGTGCGAGCTCCCTGGGGATTCACACTCGCACATGTAAATCGTGTGTAGGGAAGTACTACACATCCAATTTGTCCGAGATTAGAGGCCACCCCTATGATGATTAGAGATAGGTCCCTAAATCATGATTGCATGTGTTTGCATTTGCATGGCCCCCTATAGTGGGGCCACTTACTGAGTATTCTTCGAAATACTCAGGCCGTGTGTCACATCATTTTTCAGGTAAAGGCAAGGCGTACTTGTACGGAGGACGGCGACATCGCGAGCAGAGACTGTGGCACGTGCATAGGGTAGATTCATATTTAAATTTCTAGCTCTAGGTTAGAATAGTTTGCTATGCATTTCATTGTTTTAAATTATTTTGTATTGCTTTTGTTTTCTCTAAATTTTAGTATTTCGTATTTAAACATTTAAGATCATGGCTGTGTTTTCCAGAGAAAAAGTGGTTTCAAGCGTTTTTCGAAGTTTCACTATGAATGATGTTCATGTAAGAGTTATATTTCCGCATTATAGATGAGCATGAGACATTAGTAGCGACTCTGAGTATGTAGAAATTTAGGGTCGTTACAGTTGGTATCAGAGCTCTAGGTTTTAGATTCTGTAGACTAGCCAACGATGTAGGCTTGACATGTTCCATGGTCCCAACGTCGATGCCCTGTCACCGTCAGGTACGCCTTGCACAAGATAAGAAAAAAACGTTTTTGAACTTGCATGCATTTTTATATTAATATTATTGAAATTGTTGTGATATTTTACGTATTTATTTAAGAGTATGATGTGATGTGTTGTATGCTGAGTGATTTTATTTGCAATATGATGTGAACTTAGTATATGTGATGTATGACATAAGTTCATAAGTAATGAGTCTTAGACTTAAGAGATGCTATTTTGGTTTCTAGAACCATGTTGCCTAGATCACGCAAAAGAGTAAGACAAGGAAGGGGACGATCTCCTATTAGAGGTAGAGGACGAGGTGAGGCTGAAGAGAGTCCACCTCAAGAAGGATCAGAGACAGGATTTGAATTAGAACCCGTATTACATGAAATGTCTGTAAGCACCTCTTCAGGGGTAGACTTAGTAGCTAGGGATAGAGTAAAGAATGACCCAGTAATCATAGGGAACCAAACTCTAAGCGTTGACTTGATGGTAGTAAACATGATGGACTTCGACGTCATACTAGGCATGAATTGGCTATCCAAAAATCGTGCTAATATAGACTGTCGTAAATAAGGAAGTAAAATTTTCACCATTGGCGGGACCTACCTTTAAATTTAAAGGCACAAGTATCGGGATTACCCCCAAGGTAGTCTCAAAGATGAAAGCAAAGAGGTTAGTCCAACAAGGCGGATGAGCTATATTAGGATGTGTTGTAGACGTAAGAGGAAAAGAAAAGACCTAAGAAAACGTGCCAATAGTAAACGAGTTCTTGGATGTATTTCCGGATGACCAACCTGGAATACCCCCTTCCCGAGCGACTGACTTCATCATCAAACTCGAGTCGAAAACTGGGCCTATTTTCAAAACACCCTATTGCATGGCGCCAGCAGAGTTGAAGGAACTCAAGGCGCAATTACAAGACTAACTGGATAAAGGGTTCAATCGACCTAGCGTATTCCCCTGGAATGCGCCAGTGTTGTTTGTTAAGAAGAAAGATTGATCGATGCGTATGTGCATCGATTACAGAGAGCTAAAAAAAAAGGAGAACCATAAAGAACAAATACCCTCTGCCTAGAATAGAAGACTTATTCAATCAACTAAGAGAGGCAACGGTATTGTCTAAGATAGATCTGCGGTTAGCTTACCATAAAGAGTAAAGAAAAAGATGTGCCAAAGACAGCATTTAAGACAAGGTACGATCACTACAAGTTCGTAGTGATGTCATTTGGCCTCACCAATGCCCCAGTTGTGTTAATGTAGTTAATGAACCGAGTGTTCAAGGACTGTCTAGACACTTTTGTGATCATGCTCATTGGTGACATCCTAGTGTACTCGAAAACAAACCTGGAATACCTCTGAAAAGTCATAGCCACCCTAAGAGAGAACACGTTGTACGCCAAGTTCTCAAAGTGCGAATTTTGATTACGACAAGTCTCTTTCTTAGGACATGTGGTGTCAAAGGACGGAGTATCCGTAGATCCCACTAAGGTCGAAGAAATCACAAAGTGGGAATGCCCAACTACGGTAACATCAGTACGGAGTTTCTTGGGACTAGCAGGATACTATCGAAGGTTCGTGCAGGACTTCGCTAGGATAGCCTCTCTTTTGACACAGTTAACGAGAAAAGGGGTACCATTTTATATGGAATGATGCTTGTGAGGCAAGCTTCCAGAACCTTAAAGAGAGATTGGTAACTGCCCCAATACTCACAGTACCCGAGAGCTAAGAAGGGTACGTAATCTATAGTGATGCATCCAAGAAGGGACTAGGATGTGTGTTAATGCAACACTGTAAAGTTGTTGCATACGCGTCCCATCAACTAAAAGAATACGAAAAGAATTACCCTACCCACGACCTGGAGTTGGCCGCTGTAGTTTCGCGCCGAAAATTTGGCGACACTACTTGTATGGAGAGAAAATTCAAAGTTTTACCGACAACAAGAGTTTAAAATATTTCTTCACCAAGAAAGAGTTAAATATGAGGCAGAGAAGGTGGCTAGAATTGGTGAAGGACTACGATGTAGATATCCAGTACCACCCTGGAAATGCAAACATAGTCACAAACGCTTTGAGTAGAAAGACGGCCCGCTCTTTGACCCTCATTACGAGGGAAGTAAGGGTACAAAGAGAATTCGAGCGAGCCAACATAGCTGTAGCGACCGAGAGAGTCATAGCACAGTGGGCCCGACTCACAGTGCAACCTACGCTTAGGCAGATAATTATTACCTCCCAACGAGAGGATCCAAACCTACAGAAAGTCCTATGCCAGCTTGCCGAGATTCCAGTAGATGGATTCTCAAAGTCCTCAGATGAAGGGCTATTGTATCAGGGACGCCTATGTGTCCCGACAAATGGACTTCATAGTAGGATACCAAAAACCCTTAAAGGCTATACAGTGATGTGATTGTCAATAGGTTGACCAAGTTGGCACACTTCTTACCTTGGAAAGCCACATTTACAGTTGATAACTGGGCACAAATGTATGTGAAAGAAATAGTAAGACTACATGGAGTTTCAGTGTCTATAGTTTCGGATCGAGATCCACGCTTTACGTCAGCGTTTTGGCGCGGAGTTCAAAAAGTATTGAGTACTTGTCTCGACTTTAGTACCGCCTTCCACTCTCAAATAGATAGATAAACGAAGCGCCGAAACCAAATCTTAGAGGACATGTTACGCCCTTGCGTATTAGACTTTAAGGGAAGTTGAGCTTCCAAGTCACTATTGGAATGGAACTATTTTGAGGCCCTGTATGGGAAACGGTGCAGGTCCCCTCTATGTTGGGACGAGGTAGGTGAGAGAGAGCTAGTAGAACTCAAGTTAGTCCGAGTCATCAATGAGACTGTCCAGAAAATTTGAGCGAAGATGCGTACCGCTCAAAGTAAACAAAAAAGCTACACCGATGTAAAGATTCAAAAAAAAAATCACCAAGATGGCAATGATAGGCAAGAAATTGATTAAATATTGATATAGTTGGTGAAAGGAAGCGAGTCTTGAAGAAAGTGAGAAAGTTGAAATTAAGGTTGAGTTAAATATTTAGAATTTTCCAACCTTAGCGTCTACATGAATATTGATTTCAATGAAGCCTCTAAGCCACAAACCAACTAAATGAATTAGGTTGCTCATGAAATTTTATGAGAAGGCTCAATATGACATGATAATGTTATGTATAAAATTTGGTGACCATTAGATTATGATAACTGGCTAAACCAAGGGTAGGTGTAAAATGAATCAAATGCCCCTGTAATTAAGTACCACTAACTTATGACCAAGGTGACCTCTAAATGACATGAAATTGGATGAGGAGCCTTATGTCATGGCTTAAAGGGATTATACAAAGTTAGGCCATTCGAATATGTTGAGGATTTAAACAAAGAATTAGGGTGGTAAGTGACCAACATACTCCCATAACAATTCTAAGATGGGGAGATTAAGACAACTTTGGAATGTGAACGAAAAAAAAAAAGTACAAAAGTACTCCTCATTTCATGAGAAATCAAGATTTTTATGAATACCAAGTGAGAAGATGTTTATACAAGATTTATAGATGAAAAGAAATGTTTATGATTCATATAGATGAGGGCGTAGTTTTTTTAAGAATTTTTCCTTAGTTGTACTTCAAAACTTAACAAAAAAAAAAAAAAAAACACTTAGAATAAGAACCAAGTTATTCCAAGATTAAAACACTCTCGAGGACGGACGAAAGTTTGTTTTAGGGATATATGATGTAATAGCTCCAAAAAAAAATAATAATAAATAAAACAAATAAGTAAATAAGTAAACAAATAAAAATAAAAGCACTAATCTCTCCGTCCCTACTTATCTCTCATCAACTCACCGTCCCTACTTATCTCTCATCAACTCACCGTCATACGCCACAATATCACAGATTATGAAAAGAAACACAAAAAAATATCGATCTTACACATAGAAACAAAAAAAACAAATATCACAGATCCTGCAAAAAGAAAAAGAAAAACAAAAATGGCCCTCACGATAAAAGCAGATGTACGTGAAACAAAAATGGCCTTCCCACCGTTAGATAAATCCTATTGTTTAGTCAGGGTCATTCATAGTTTTTAGTTACTATTTTTTACGTAACTATTAGTCCGTCGAGTGGAACTGCTCTTGCCCACATCGTTATTCTAAACTTTATACTAGAAACACTTTAAAACACTGAAATTATTAGTAATTTCAATATACTATAAACTTTTTGTTTATTACTTGAACATGATTTTCCTCCGTGTTAACCACATATGGTTTAATATTACATTAATAATTTTAGATTTTTCATATAATATATAATATATAATAAATATATAATTACATTAATATTACATACATTACAACAAAGAGTATCTACGCCTTTCATTAAAGTTGGAGTACTCCTCAATCTGATTCAAGTTTCATAAAAAATCATAGAAAAATGAAGGAGATACGACAATAGGTTTGAAAAAGTATCTAAAAATGGAAAATTTAGATATTTGTACCGGGTCGAACTAAAGAACCATGGGATATATGTTTGGAATAGATTCCATTTTGAGATAGTTGAAAAAGCACTATCTCGTTGAAAGGTTCTATACATCTGCCCTTTCTCAAGGCATTTTTTTTAGACAAAGACTCCGTTTTTTCCTCTTTTCGGATGGTAAATATGTCTCAGAACATGGAGTGTGAATCAAACCCATGTTTGAATTGAAATTGAGATACTCATCCAAGTTCTTCCTTTCTAAATGAATTAGATAGATTCATATCTAAAAGAGGTTGACAATAAGTTCTTTCAAAATTGACTATTTGTCCTTCTGCTAGAGGTGTTCCAGAAATGCTTGCGATCGAGTGAATAGCTCGACGAACGAATGGACCGGATCGAATTGAAAAATGGAAAGATTTGTACAAGTTATACCTTTCATCACCACTTTGTGGAAAATCGTTAGGTGAGTAATTGAATCGATGTAAATACCCAAAAAAATATACCTCAAACAAGTGGCTCGATCTCCTTCCACAAGTCGTTTCCATCCTCGATTTATTTAGAGGTCTTGTAGTGCTCCTCACCACAGGTCTATAGGTTCAATAATCTTGCAACCTTCTTACCTACAAACTTAAAAGTTGGTTCTCATTTCTTGTGCCTTTTCTACATGACCTATGACCTATGCCCCTCGAGTAACACCCCTTAACTTTCACACTGAATCGACCAAAACCATGCACAAATTCGAAGAAGTTATTCCGCTAGCAAAGTGGGTTTCGACTCGAGCTCCCTCAAGTTTGATCTTCTTCCTCTCAAATTCACCTACATCACACATCAACTCATTCATCCTTGCATAAATTCCAAAAATTCGGCCAAGAATCATGTGAGTTCTCCTCTCATACAAGCCTCCTTTTGTCGACGTCATCGGTACAATAGTATGATCAACCACTTTTTTCTTTATTATTTTATTTTATCTAAAAATTTTAATGGATCTATAAAAGAAAAAAAAAGTTTGTAGAAAAAAAGATAAATATCTTTAAAATAAAACTAAAGAAAAAAAAATATTTAAGATTACATTAATAACCTTTATTCACATATTTTATACGAGAATATTGAATGAAAAAGAAACAATCAAATTATTATTAATAATTAAATAAGTAATTACATAAAAAAATAAAATAAAATAAAAATTGACAAATTGCATTATTTTCAAATATTGCTGCTAACTAAATAGGTGCTCTAACCAACTAAGCTACACCAGAAACTTTAAAGAGTAGACATAATGAACATAGAAATGGCAAACGAACATTCAAACCGTGAACATAGAAATGGCAAACGGACATTCAAACCGTGAACATAGAAATGGCAAACGAACATTCAAACGGTTAAAAAGATGAACCCTAAATCTAATTGATATTTTTTACCTAAGGTTTTGATACTTCAAGTTTATTAAAATGAAATGCATCAATCCCCACTACTAGTAATAGATGGTTATTAAGAATGATGCTCTTGTTGAGAGTTGGACTCAAGAGCTCTCGCTTACTAAAGTTGACATACCAAACATACCGCTTACTAAATGGATGCTCTAACGAACTGAGCTACAAAAGCCACTTCAAAAACTAGACATACCGAACTTAGAAATGACAAACGAGCTAATATTCAAAGGGTTAAAAAAGATAAACTCTAATCTATTTTGATATTTTTTTTACCCAAGGTTTGGGCATCAATAAATCCCCACTCTATTAGTTCCCGATCTTAATTCTCATTGGTTAATGATAAGAGGGCTAACAAACTAACATTCAAACGGTTGAAAAGAGTGGTTAAATGCAAACGGTTAAGAAAATAAGCCCTAATCTATTTGATAGGTTTAATTTATAGCATCGACAATACCCGAATCAACAATACTTGATTAGTTTACGATCTCCAATCTCCGATCTCATTGTTTAATGGAAAACGAGCTAAGGTTTTGATATGAACATTCAAACGGTTAAAAAGATGAACCCTAAATCTAATTGATATTTTTTACCTAAGGTTTTGATACTTCAAGTTTATTAAAATGAAATGCATCAATCCCCACTACTAGTAATAGATGGTTATTAAGAATGATGCTCTTGTTGAGAGTTGGACTGTAATAGCCCAAAAATAAATAAATAAATAACCAAAGAAAAAATGATTATTTCGTTTAAAAAAACAAAAATAATAACAAAAAAAAATAAAAAAAACAAAAAAAAAACAAAACAAAACAATTCTTCCTCACTCCTCTCCACTAAACTCTCATCCCAACCCCACCTCTCTCCTCTATCACAATTGGTCAAAAAAATAAACAGAAAAGCCTTTTAAGGAAAAGAAAACTGGCTTTTCAACACAGAAGCAGATTATGATCAAGATTTAGAGAGATTTTGGTATGTTATTACGGTAAAATCCTATCTCAAATTTTCTTTTTATTCTGATTGTTATAAGAAATTAATTTAGGATCGGATCTTCTCTCCTTTATCTCATATTTTATAGATCCGATAATAATCAGATTTCATATTAATAAAATTAAAATTTTAGTTGGCAGATCTATAAATCCGTAAGATTGTAGCGATTAAAATTGGGCAATAATATCGGTTTACAGAATGAAAATAAATATAGATTAAGAGTAATATCTGTTGTGAAAATATAGAACGAAAATAATGAAGGGAGGAGGGAAGAGGGAAGATCGCAGAAAGATTTGGTCAACATAATTTAAAAAAATAAAACAGTAAATATAAGGGCAAAGAACCTCATCAAATTTTGTCAGTTGAAATTAGAGAAATAATTTTACAGAGTTCAAACTTCAAACTGATGTCATTGACTCACATAGGTTGACGTGGATTTCAAAGGACGGAATCAAACTTTCATTAAGGATATATTCTTTCCAACGGCTTAAGCTAACCAGGTAAGTGGCCTTACTATCGGCATGGTTATATTTGATGTTGACACGTGCCTGTAGTTTTGCACGTGTCATATATACTGATATGTGTGAATTATTTGTTAATCAGTATGCTTATATTATGTTTATGTTATGTTATAAAATGTGAATTGTATGATAATAATTATGGTACGATGTGTTCAAGGATAGGTTTGAGATAGAATACGAGAAGGATGCACAAAATGAAATGTAACGATAGGAGTAAAATACGTTTATGAAACGTTAGGGTTAGGTTACATACCAGAGTGCTATGGATAGGAGAGATTAATGAAAGGATATGGTTAGGATATGGGTAGAAAGGGATAAGTTTGTGATAGATTGAAAGAACGATAGCATTAGGATACGTTCTTGTGATGATATGACTAAGGTACATTCACGTAACGATATGACTGTGATAGGTATATAAGAACATTAAGGCTATGATAAGTTAGGAAACGATATGACCACGAAGTGCTTACGATATGACATGTTATGATACGATATATTGTGATATGATATGTTATGTTTAAATTGTTTTGTGTGACCATTGAGGCAATTGTTGTATGAATTGCACGTTATGAAATGACATGTTAAAATCATGGAGCGTTTTGTTATGCTTTCTAAATTGTATGTATACAGTATGTTATGAATGACATGATATCACGATAATGAAATGAAATGTAACCCCAATATGAATGATGAACGATATGTGAAATGATATGAGAAAGGATATGATGCGAATGAAAGATGATAGCGGGGTTATATTCATTAATGATAAAAGTAGAAGCATGGGGACCTCATGCATTATGTGTGTTCATGCATTTGGGGGATACCCCTATTCCATCACGTGGGTACGGACGCGTACATCCAATGGCAGGACAACGATCGTTATGCTTTGCATAGCGCTGCCGTGACGGTTACTAGTTCTAACGGGTCCCGGCATAAGGGGCTCCCAGAGTATGCCCACCGGATAATGAAAGTGGCCCAGCGGTGTGCGAACTAGCTGGTGAGCCCATACTCGCACGTATGGGCTGTGTGTAGAGTATATGGTACACGTCCAAAGTTTACCCGTTAGGACAGCACCGTAGAAAAAAAAACGAAAGATAGGTCTCATCATTTCATTGCATGTGATTGTTGCATTTAACCCCAATTGTGGGGTCACTTACTGAGTATTTCTTTAAATACTCAAGCCATGTGCTACTACGTTTTTCAGGTTAAGGCGAGACATTCCTGTACGGCTGACGACGGCATCGCAACTCGAGACCATGGCACATGCATAGGATAATGGTATTTATTTTCTTAGACTTAGGCTAGAATAGGATGTTTTTAACTTAAATGTTTATTTATTTTATTTACTCTTTTGTTGTGTCGTTTTAAAGATATTTTTAAAACACGTAAGTCCATGGCTATGTTTTCAAGATAAAGGTTATGTTTTATGGAATTTAAATGAAGTCTTCCGCATGCAATGTTTATGATATGTATACAGTAGCGACCTTAAATTAAGTAGAAAATTTCGGGTTGTTACATGGACTCAAGAGCTCTCGCTTACTAAAGTTGACATACCAAACATACCGCTTACTAAATGGGTGCTCTAACGAACTGAGCTACAAAAGCCACTTCAAAAACTAGACATACCGAACTTAGAAATGACAAACGAGCTAATATTCAAAGGGTTAAAAAAGATAAACTCTAATCTATTTTGATATTTTTTTTACCCAAGGTTTGGGCATCAATAAATCCCCACTCTATTAGTTCCCGATCTTAATTCCCATTGGTTAATGATAAGAGGGCTAACAAACTAACATTCAAACGGTTGAAAAGAGTGGTTAAATGCAAACGGTTAAGAAAATAAGCCCTAATCTATTTGATAGGTTTAATTTATAGCATCGACAATACCCGAATCAACAATACTTGATTAGTTAACGATTGAACTCAAGACCTTCCACTTACTAAACGGGTGCTCTAACCAACTGAGCTACAAAAGAAACTTCAAAAAGTAGACATACCGAGCATGGCAACGACAAAAAAACTAACATTCAAACGGTTAAAAAGATAAGCTCTAATCTATTTGATAGGTTTATTTTATAACCTAAATGCATCAACAATTCCTATTATTAGTTTCCAGTCTCTGATCTCTTCGATTAGTGAAAATGCTCTTGTTGAGAGTTGAACTCAAGACCTCCCGCTTACTAAACGGGTGCTCTAACCAACTGAGCTACAAGAGCCACATCAAGAAGTAGACATATCGAGCATAGAAATGGCAAACAAACTAACATTCAAACAAAACCTAAATGCATCAACAATTCCTATTATTAGTTTCCAGTCTCCGATCTCATTGGTTAATGAAAATGCTCTTTTGTTGAGAGTTGAACTCAAGACCTCCCGATCTCCGTTATCATTGGTTAATGAAACTGCTCTTTGTTGAGAGTTGAGCTCAAGACCTCCCGCTTACTAAATGGGTGCTCTAACCAACTGAGCTACAAGAGCCACTTCAAAAAGTAGACATACCGAGCATAGAAACGACAAACAAACTAACATTCAAACGGTTAAAAAACTAAGCCATAATCTATTTGGTAGGTTTATTTTAACCTTAATGCATCAACAATACCTCTTATTAGTTTCCGATCTCCGGTCTCATTGTTTAATGAAAATGCTCTTGTTGAGAGTTGAAACTCAAGACCTCCCGCTTACTAAACGAGTGCTCTAACCAACTGAGCTACAAGAGCCACTTCAAAAGTAGACATACCGAGCATAGAAACAATAAAAACACTAACATTCAAACGGTTAAAAAAATAAGCCATAAACTAACATTCAAACGCTTACTAAACGAGTGCTCTAACCAACTGAGCTATAAGAGCCACTTCAAAAAGTATACATACCGAGCATAGCAACTAAAAGCAAACTAACATTCAAACGGTTAATCTATTTGATAGGTTTATTTTAACCTAAATGCAAAAAATGAATACCTTTTATTAGTTTTCGGAATTTGATATCATTAGTTAATGAAAATGCTCTTGTTGAGAGTTGAACTCAAGACCTCCCGCTTACTAAACAGGTGCTCTAACCAACTGAGCTACAAGAGCCACTTCAAAAAGTAAACATACCAAGCATAGAAACGGCAAACAAACTAACATTCAAACGGTTAAAAAAATAAGCCATAATCTATTTGGTAGGTTTATTTTAACCTAAATACATCAACAATACCTCTAATTAGTTTCCGATCTCCGGTCTCATTGTTTAATGAAGATGCTATTTGTTGAGAGTTTAACTCAAGACCTCTCACTTACTAAACGGGTTCTCTAACCAACTGAGCTACAAAAGGCACTTCAAAAAGTAGACATACCGAGCATAGCAACGACAAAAAAACTAACATTCAAACGGTTAAAAAGATAAGCCATAATCTATTGGCTAGGTTTTTTTATAACCTAAATGCATAAACAATATCGATTAATAGTTTCCAGTCTTCGATGTCTTTGGTTTATGATAATTCTTGTGTTCAGAGTTCTACTCAAGACCTCCTGCTTACTAAACAAGTGCTCTAACCACTTGAGCTACAAGAGCCACATCAAAAAGTAGACATACCGAGCATGGCAACGACAAAAAAAACTAACATTCAAACGGTTTAAAAGATAAGCTCTAATCTATTTCATAGGTTTATTTTATAACCTAAATGCATCAACAATTCCTATCATTAGTTTCCGATCTCTAATCTCTTTGATTAGTAAAAATGCTCTTGTTGAGAGTTGAACTCAAGACCTCCCGCTTACTAAACGGGTGCTCTAACCAACTGAGCTACAAGAGCCACAACAAGAAGTAGACATATCGAGCATAAGAACGACAAACAAACTAACATTCAAACAATGATAAGTTTTAATCTATTTGATAGGTTTAATTTATAACCTAAATGATGCATCAACATTACCTATCATTAACTTTCCGAGAGTTGAACTCAAGACCTCCCGCTTACTAAACGGGTGCTCTAACCAACTAAGCTACAAAAGCAACTTCAAAAAGTAGACATACTGAGCATAGCAACGGCAAACAAACAGTTGGTTGGTGTGCACAAAATGGAACCGACCTATTGTGTGACACACAAGTAAAGGAGGGGTACATGAATTAACAGAGACCATATCTGAATGAAAGGCCTGCGAATTTTCCTAGGAAGCATGTGAGTGAGGACAAAACATGCTGGAAGGACTTGTATTGGTCTGTGGGGATAGTCTTCACTCTTAAGAAGAGAGAAGTAGGTGTAGGTAACGTGACCATGTCGCATGAGATGCAGGGGAAATATCGGGGCCATCAGGTGCCAAATCTGGATTTCAAATTATCGTTACTATGTGACAATGGAGTTAAAGGAGGGGTACATGAATGAACTGAGACCACCTTCCTTTTTGGTAGCACAGTCATTGGAACTTCATAGTTAAGCTTATTTTTTATGGTTGGGTGACCTCTTGAAAATTTTTCTAGGATCCACGTGAGTGAGGAGAAAACATACTTAAAGAACTCGTGGTAACTTCTTATCGATTCTATTTCTAATTTATTCGATATAGTTCATAAAAAAAAATTAAAATAAAATTTGAAACGAACCGTCAAACAACAGGGTTCGTACCTGCGCGAGCAAAGGCCAACAGATTTCAAGTCTGTCTCCTTAACGACTCGGACATATCGACCATTCGCTCATTAGCATAAATTACTAATGCAAATTAAACACCGAACCAATTAATGGTTTTACAACTAATTAATATACTACTTTTAAGATTCAAGAATTTTATGGCTTTTGACCATCTTATCCAAGTCACCTTGGATACTAACATTGTGACCGG
The DNA here is from genome assembly GCA_033971965.1 of Cucurbita ficifolia. Classification (NCBI taxonomy): domain Eukaryota; kingdom Viridiplantae; phylum Streptophyta; class Magnoliopsida; order Cucurbitales; family Cucurbitaceae; genus Cucurbita; species Cucurbita ficifolia. Next base: position 5,293,246 of record CM066962.1, on the reverse strand, counting down.
TTATTTTTAAAAAATTAGGACACAAACATCATAAGAGGATGTTTATTAAAATATAATTTCTAAAATGTATTTCAAATTTCGTAAATTTATGCATTTATATGCTTAAAAATATGTGCGATGTATTTTGCTCTCAAAATTATATATGGGATTCCTACAAGTGTATAAGAAAATTCCGACCTAAGACATATTGATTTTGGTTGCATGCCAGTTGGTTGGTGTGCACAAAATGGAACCGACCTATTGTGCGACACACAAGTAAAGGAGGGGTACATGAATTAACCGAGACCACATCCGAATGAGAGGGGTCCTGCGAATTTTCCTAGGAAGCATGTGAGTGTGGACAAAACATGTTGGAAGGACTTATATTGGTCTGTGGGGATAGTCTTCACTCTTAAGAAGAGAGAAGTAGGTGCAGGTAACGTGACCATGTCGCATGGGATTCAGGGGAAATGTCGGGGCCATCAGGTGCCGAATCTTGATTTCAAATCATCGTTACTATGTGACAATCGAGTTAAAGCAGGGGTACATGAATGAACTGAGACCACCTTCCTTTTTGGTAGCTCAATCATTGGCATTTCATAGTTAAGCGCACATTTCTTTTTTATGGTTGGGTGACCTCTTGGAAATTTTTCTAGGATCCACGTGAGTGAGGACAAAACATACTTGAAGAACTCGTGTTCGTCTGTGGAGATAGTCTTCACTCTTAAGAAGCGAGGTGTAGGTAACTTCTTATCGATTCTATTTCTAATGTATTCGACATAGTTCATAAAAAAAAATTAAAATAAAATTTTGAAATGAACCGTCGACAACAGGGTTCGAACCTGCGTGGGCAAAGCCCAACAGATTTCAAGTCTATCTCCTTAACCACTCAGACATATCGACCATTCGCTCATTGGCATAAATTACGAATGCAAATTAAACATCAAACTTCATTACTGGTATGTCATAAATCATAATTCAGCAATTTGGATCGATAGAAACATGCATAACCGTCAACTGCATTATGATGAGCTGACTCAACCAAAAGAGAGTAGTAAATCATAATTTAAAGTCCTAAATATGTAAATTTCTTCCCTAGTAGATAGATCATACTAAAATAAAAATGTCCAAGATTATTCCTATAAGCAATCTTAAAGAAAAATCTAAAGTTAGGGAATGTTTGTAAGCTTGGTTTTCCCTCCAAAATGTCATAATGTTTCACAACTAGGTCCTAAATCTATTGAATCATCCTCAAATGTAGGACGACGAACCTAGAGGTCGTATGAACTCAAATATGTAAAGTCCTCAAGGCATTGAACCACCGCAGCCCAAATCCATTTATAGCCTTCTCTCCATGAGTGTTTAAAACAGGATACTGATGGCCAAGTCCATTCATGTTTTGGCTCAGCTCTAGCACGCCCAAACTTGTAGACCATATATGAAAACGCAACTCACCCTCTTTCGGTAAGCAGGCAAACCGAGGACCTTCCTCAATCAAACTCTAATCTGCGTGCACACCTACCTTGTAATTGACCCACCCTTCTGATTTTAGCTCTGCTTCGGCTTTGGCTTGGTTTGGCGCGTTTCGACTGTTCCTAAATGGCTCATTCAGATCAAGTTTGACTCTTTGGACTCGTTACCTACATTTTCGACCCTTGCAGAGTTGTTTTTTATGTTATTGGAGGCATTTCAAATCAGAATGACTCTTGTTAGCTCAATTTAAATTATTTTGAGCCAAAATGTGAAGTTATTTGATATCTTTAGGTAAGTTAAGCTCATTTTATATTCTAATATGATGTCGTAGGTTCATCTAGGTCGAATCGGACGTTGAGGAATAAATCTGAACTAGATCTAGGAATATTTAGTGACCTTGACATAGGCCAACCAAGTAAATGACTTCACTATTGGTTTGGTTGGATGAATTACTTGAAGTATAAACATCGCATGACATAATTTTAAACTATGTGGACCTCATGCATATTGTACGTTCACGTGCATTGGGATATTTCTTCATAATGATAAGTACGAACGCATACACTTTGATATTATGGTACGTTATTATGTACACCATGATATTATGTACGTTTCCTTCCCTCCATGGTATACCGAAAACTTGAGTGTAAGCTAGCCGAAGGCCAAGTCCAGGGGTACGTATACGAGTTCACCTAGGGTCCACACAAGTCGTGTGTAAAGATGTAATAGCCCAAAAAAAAAAAAATAATAATAATAATAATAATTCATAAATAGATAACGGAAACGGATTACTTAAAAATAAAAAAATAAACCAAAAATAAAATTTACCCACCTCTCTCCCCTAACCTCTCATCCCAACCCCATCCTCTCTCCTCAACCCGCACAATATCACAGTTCGTCCAAAAATAAACCGAAAATAGGCCAGATTTAAGAAAGAGTAAAATGACTTTTCAAAGTAGATATGATTCAGATTTACCATATATTTTGGTCAGTTATTACGGTAAAATCCTATCTATTTCCTTTTTTTTCGTGTTTGTGTTTATGGTTATAAGAAATTAATTTAGGATCAGAACCTCTCCCTTTCTCAGATATTTTACGGATCCGGTAATCATCAGATCTTATCTTCCCATATCCAATTAATTAGATTTTTGTTAGCATTTTAAGTTATAGGAAATAAGGTTAGAATCAATAAAATTTTAGTTGGCAGATCTGTAAAGCTGTGAGATTGTAGCCAAACAATCATTAAAATTGCCCAATGATATCTGTTTAAGAATGAAAATAAATATAGAGTAACAGTAATATGTGTTTACAAAATTGAAAATATAGAATGAAAATAATTATAGAGGGAAGATTGTGAAAAGATTTGGTCAACAATAGGAAATACGAGGGTAAGGAACTCCATTAAATTTCGTCTAGTTGAAAATAACATTATATATATATATACAACACTTCAGGACTTTTAACCATGGCCAATGTAAATTAGAGAAATAATTTTATAGAGTTCAAACTTGAAACTGATGTCATGGACTCACGTAGGTTGACTTGGATTTCAAAGGACGGAATCAAACTTTCATTAAGGATATATTCGTGACAACGACTTAAGATAACCAGGTAAGTGGCCTTACTATCGGCATGGTTATATTTGATGTTGACACAAGCCCTGTGGTTCTGCATGTGTCATATATATTGTTATGTGTGAATTGTTTGTGAATCGATATGCTTCCTATATGTTATGTATATGTTATAATATGTGAATTGTATGATAATAATTACGGTACGATGTGTTCAATGATATGTTTGAGATAGGATACGAGAAGGATGCACAAAACGAAATGTAACGATAGGAGTAAGATACGTTCATGAAACGTTAAGGTTAGGTTACATACCGAAGTGCTATGGATATGAGAGATTGATGAAAGAATACAGTTAGGTTATGGGTAGAAAGGGATAGGTTTGTGATAGATTGATAGAACGATAGCGTTAGGATACATTCTTATGATGATCTGACTAAGGTACGTTTATGTAACGATATGATTGTGATAGGTATAAGCACGTTAAGACTATGATAAGTTAGGGAATGATATGACCACGAAGTGTTTACGATATGACATGTTTATGGTATGATATATTGTGATGTGATATGTTGTGTTTAGATTGTTTTGCGTGACCATTGAGGTAATGATTGTATGAATTTCACAATATGAAATTATATGTTAAGAGCATCGAGCGTTATGTTATGTTTTCTAAATTGTATGTATACACCATGTTATGAATGACATGATATCACGATAAATGAAATGAAATATAACTCCGTTAGAATTATGCATGATATGAGAACTAAAATATGAGAAAAGATATGATATGAATGTAAAGCGATAGTGGGGTTATATTTAATAATGTCGAAAATAGAAAAATATTGGGACCTCATGAATTATGTGTGCTCATGCATTTGGGGGGATACCCCTATTCCATCACGAGGGTACGGACACGTACATCCAATGACAGGACAATGATCGTTATATTTTACATAGCGCTGCCGTGACGGTTACTAGTTCTAACGGGTGTCATGCCTAAGGAGCGTCCCAGTGTATGCTCGCACGACTAGTAAAGTGGCCCAGTGGTGTACGAACTGACTGGTGAGCCCATACCTGCACGTATGGGCTGTGTGTAGAGTATATGGTACACGTCCAAATTACTCATTAGGACAGCACCGTAGGAAGACAGATTGAAAGATAGGTCCTATCATCTCATTTGCATGTGATTGTTGCATAACCTCGATAGGGGTCACTTACTGAGTATTTCTTAAAATACTCAAGCCATGTGCTACTACATTTTTCAGGTTAAGGCAAGGCATTCCTGTACCGCTGACGACGGCGTCGCAACTCGAGACCATGGCACATGCATAGGGTAATCGTATTTATTTTCTTAGACTTAGGCTAGAATATGATGTTTCTAATTTAATATTTATTTATTTTATTTATCCTTTTGTTGTGTCATTTTTTAAAAGGTGTTTTCGAAACACGTAAGTCCATGGTTGTGTTTTAAGATAAAGGTTATATTTTATGGAATTTAAATGAAGTCTTCCGCATTCAATGTTTATGATATGTATACAGTAGCGACCTTAAATTAAGTAGAAAATTTCGAGTCGTTATAAAAGAAGTACTACACATCTAATTCTGCCCAGACGGGAAGTAAAGCCCAAGACCATGTTATGAGGTTTTATGAAATGACAAGTCCAAAAAAATGATTCCATGTGATTGCATTCCTTGACTTCGACAGTGGGGTTACTTACTGAGTATTTCTTAAAATATTTAACCCACGTGTTACTCCTATTTTTTTTAGGTAATGGTAAGGTAGATCTTCACATATGACAACGTTGCGGTGACGGCCAGGAGGCTGAAGTTAGGGTAGATGCATTGATGTTGTTTGTACCTCTTATGTTAGATCAGGACATTATTTTATTCTTTTCTTGTTTTATTTAAAATTTCCCGTTATTAATTTATTGCTTTATTGTTTTAAAGATTTTGTTACAAACATTTATGTCCATTACATCATTTATGAGGTATTTTAATTGAATGTTTCGGCACATAACAGTCATGTCATGCATGCAATAACAACTCTATTATAATAGAAAAATTGGGTCGCCGTTAGTAATAGAGCTCTGGACTTATAGATTCTGTAGACTAGCCTATGATGTAGGTTCAATATTTTCTCATGGCCCTATAGTGGATGCTCCATCACCGTTAGATATGCCTTACAAAAGATCATAATGATAATATTGAATGTTGCCTATGATTGATCCTTATGTACAATGTGATGCAATGTTATATGAGTGATTTATATTTTGAGATTTAGTATGCATGGAATATAAATGCTATATGATGTCCTAATAATTCATAACATGTTTAAGGTTAACGAGATTTATATGGTGATTGGTATATATGGTATTTGGTGATTGTAAAGATATAGCTTCCTGAAAGGAGGTTAGTAAATTATTAAACACTAGTATACGCATGAAAATAACTTTGTTGAGGAATGTTAGATAGCTCACTCAGATGCCTCGAAATATAGAAAAAAATGAAATAATGTAGTGTTATGACCCTAGAGATGAAAAATGATGGACCCACGTAGACTAGTAAATTGCTTAAATGAAAATGTCAAAGGGGCTTGATAGACGGTAGTATCCTAGAGGCTGGTATATGACTTGAAAGTGGTTGTGTCAAAAGAAAATTTTGCCACTACAAAGTTGGTAGGAACATGAAAAATAGCAATATGGGTTTATCAAATGACAAATTTACAAGGTAAACTATAAAAAAAAAAAATTAAAAAAAAACTTTCTACTTGTACAAATCTTTCCATTTTTCAATTCGGTCTGATCCATTCGTTCGTTGAGAATTAATTTTTTTGAAAAAATAATCATCTTGTTGTGATGTTTTCTGCTATGGTGGTAGGAAAATTGTTAAAGTGTCTGAAGATGTATAAGCAAAGAGATCAATTATTAGACCATTAGTTAGTTAGAGAATGTGATTTGAAAGTCAAAGTAATATAGGAAATTCGTTAAACCATTGATAGAATGATCCAAGAAAACAAATCATCTCGAAGAAAATGAGAAAATTAGAATTAAGATTGAGTTGATATATCAATTTTTCCAACCTTAGTAATACCTCAAATATTTTCAACAAAGAGCGTGAGTCATGAACCCACCTCCAATTCCTTAGATTATGAAAAAATGATTTGGTAGAACTTAGGAAGGCTAAGTTACAAACACATGAGTTTCTATGTCAAGACTTTATGTATCTTAGCATTTTGTAGGGAATGAATCAGTTTGGATCGTTAAGAGAAAAAGATTGGCCCATGTGTCCATATATTAAATATCAAAAAATAATCTAAAAAGAAGTATTCTTCCCTAAACAAAGATCCTCTCAAATATTTGAGCTAAAAAGGGCAAGGTTTAAAAGATTTTTTCTAGGTTTTGACACCAAGGGCAAGGTTTAAAAGATTTTTTCTAGGTTTTGACACCATCGTTATGAGTTGGAGTGATGTCTTTAAGCTCACTAATGTTCCATAACTTGTGTAATTACAATGAATCAAATGTTCAAGGAGATATCTAGACCTTTGTTATAGTAGTGCTCAGATCGATCATAGGTAGCTAATTAAAGGAAGAAAAAAAAATCGTTAGGCACTAAATATTAAAGAATGTGATCTTGTGGATCATTTTCATGGGTATATGTGAAAGGCTAATAAATTGAAATGAGGTACTAAGAAAATGACAAACATGAAGAGGTTAGTGCTCTACTTCATATTAAAAAAAAAAAAAATTAATAAAAATAAAAAATAAAAATATTGTTTTGTCACTCTAAAAAAATTGTGCACCAAGGGAACAACAGTTTCAAGGACGTATTGGAGGCATATTACAACATGAAAGAAAAGATATTACAACACTTTATGGGTCAATAAGTAAGAGCAATATGACACCTACTTGTTGACTATTAAAAATCGTTAAGAATTCTCATTTGGGACCCGAGTTAGTCCAAGCTACCAATAAAATCGTGCAAAAGATCATATCAAGAATGATAAATCAGAGTAAACAAAAGAGTTATGCAAACGTTAGTTGTAGCAACCTAGAGTTTGAAGCAAGTGATAAAGTATTTTTGAAGGTGATGCGATGAAAGGTTGGACAAAAGGACAAGTTAAGCCTACACTTCATCCCTGGAAAATCATAATTTCAAGACATGAATAATTCTTCATGTATTTTGAAGGTCATTAAGGTCGTGAACGGTAGGTAGATTACCTAGGTGCATTATAGTCATTTTATACCATTACTTGGTTTAACTATTTAACATTGTCCAATAACCACCAAAATTCATAAATAACCTTAATATATCATAATAGGATTGACATTAAAAAGGTAGAATCTATTTAGTGATTTCTGGTAACTTGATTTTCAAGCAAAATGATTAGTTTAAATACGTAGTTCTTAGTTTATTTTTTCCAAATTCCTTTACTTCCTACTTAATTTAGGGTTTAGTTTAAATTTCAAACCATTCTTACCGCTGAATTTTCTACTTACATCTTGGTCCATGTCCAGGGTCTCACTTATTGAGCTTCTGGTATCCAAATAATTCCAAGTTTTCTTTGACGACTCTTTAGAGTGTCTAGTTTCTGGAAACATTAAGAAATTCATGATAAACAGTTTACAAGATGGTTAATCTTGAAAAACAACCGAGAGGGGTCAAATTTTGGATTGATGTGGCCAGTTCAGCATTATCGTCTACTTCCTTTGAAAGGAAGAATATGTGTCCACTCTGACCTCCCACCGCCTGAAAATGACATACCTCAGACTCTTACAATGGTCTTTTGACCTCAATTTCTTCCTAAAATCTTTGTATAATGAGTCAAGGAAGAGGATGAGACTAGTTTCATACCTTAAAATGGACGTAGTTCAAGTTATCCTACTCCAAGATTGGTAAAAACGTGTTTTCTTATTGGAGCAAACACATGAAAACTTGTTATTGGTTGGGATGCCGTTGAACTTTTTCGGCCTCGATTCCTTCAACAAAATTCTTCCTTTCCTTTCCCCTCCCCTCCCCTTGGTCTGCATGCCAACAAAATGTAGAAAGTTTCTTCTTTTGGGTGGCTCAATTTTTACTTCTTAAGGCTACAATTCCTTCTTAAAAAACATTCTCATCTCAACCCCTTAAGCTAATGGAATGATAAATTTAAAATGAAAGGGACGGTAAGTAGAAAATTCTACTTTACCCCTGCAACTACCCAAAAAAATGATTCCTTGAAATTAACCTTAATTTTTGAAATAAAAGTATTATGAGGAAATACTTCTCGAGTGCCCAACAAGTGGTTGGAATATGTTAGGATAGACGAATTCACTCGAGGAAAAAATTTCAATTATTAACATACTGAGGATCTTTTCATATGTTCATACTAAACACACAAACGTACAACGCCTCAAGACTATGATATCTCTTTGTACCATCCGAATGAGAAGTCCAATATTCATTAATGTTACAACTTTTAAATAGAATACGAGCTACCAACTAAATCATAAAAGTAAGAGAAAATATTATACTAACCAACTTCTAAATAAGACAAAATATACCGACAACCAATTTCTAAGAGTAAGAGAAAATCTTAATTGATTACCATATATTCCACAACTAACTTTATATCTTAAATTATATTTCATAATAAGTCGTATAATCATTAGAATCTCCACTCATATACTTGGTAACTCTACTTATTGACTCATATACTTGGTAACTCTTAGCTCCCTGGAGGGGACACTTGTTCAACACTACTTTCCAAACAAACGGGACATATCCTCTTCTTGACAAACAAAAGCTAAAATCCTTAGGAAAATCAATTGGGTGTTAAAATCTTATCGAGTAGTTCCTAAACCTACATTTTTAACTCTTTCATCTCAGTTAAGACCATCTAATCTTGTGATGGGGTTGTCTCTCGTTCGAGATCAATACTAAACTCAAATCTTGTGATGTGAGTAGATCTAAATTTAAAGCTTGGTCGAGATGGTAGCCTAAACAGTGCTACTTTATTATTGTAATCAAAACGTATAATCTGTGAGTAGATCTAAATTTAAAGCTTAGTCGAGGTGGTAGCCTAAACAGTGCTACTTTATTATTGTAATCAAAACGTATATGATTATCAGCCAACATAACTCATGTGTATGATTATCAGTATCACATATATTATGTGATTTGACATTTCACATGTCGTTGACCCTCTAACGAACATTGCCTCAAATCCCACAGCCTAAGGAAGAAGCTAAGCAAAACACTCTTTCAACTTTAACCTAATCCTTTGCTATGGAAAAATAAATTCTCACGCTAAAGTTGAGTTTCATAACCAATGTTTAATTCAATTTGTAAAAAAAAAATAGAAAAAAACTCAAAGTACCAAACGACAATGAGGTTTCTCATATCAATTTGAAAGATTTTCATAACTTAGTACTCAAGTAATGCTCTTATGTTTGGAGTTTCGACATTTATTTTCTCGATTATATACAAGCATTCCATTTATCTCACTAATTGTGAACAAAAAAAATTTAATGCCTTATACAAGCATTCCATTTATCTCACAAACTAATTGTGAGCAAAAAAATTTAATGCCTAAAGTGCGTATGGACCTTTTTCACATAAAGTGATTAAGTATATCTTAAAATCAAGTGACATATAATATTTTCAATATTGATATAATTTACATGCATACAAATGAGTAATTGTTACAAGATTAGAGCACACCGCTTTTAATACAATTCCCATACACACAGATGAATAGTTGCACAAACACAAACAATAATGAACATGACTCCTTGTGCAATTTCCATGCTCATAGATGAATAATTGCACGAAGTTCTGATTCACAAAACTTATGCATAAATGTCCCCTAGTGTTTTAAATAATGTTTCATGAATTACGCATGAAGTTCAATTTATACATCATGCACATATTTCTTTTTTGGCTAAGTATGCCTATCAAATCATACTTTTTTTTTAAAGATGATACATCAACAACTCAAATCATGATTTATCATTTACTCTAGAGCAAGTGTAGCAGAGTGCAGAGGAAAAACTAAGGGACCCAAGGACATTTAGGAACCTAACGAAATGGTTTTAATGCACTAACTTTTAGAAAAGTTTTGGAAAAGAAATAGTAAGCATAAAGCCAAACAATAATGTGAGCTTCCCGAATTTTTAATTCCATGTAAAGAAGGAATTTCAAGGTGTTCAAGTAGATAAAAATAATGTTTTATCCCTCCAAAACTTGACGTTTCTAGCGTGTTTTAGGGGCGATCTTACCTCGATTCTTTCATGAAACTTGTAGTCCTACATACCATGGATCGACTAGAAGAGATTTCAGCTCATTTGGTTCAAGAACAAACAAGTATAATGCTCAAAAGTAAACTGATTGATAAGAATTCTTACGCAGTTTCAGATTCCAAACTCACTCTAAGTTTGGATATGATGTTGCAGTACTTATCAAGCCTCGAACTCTTTAGAAAAACACTCCTTGTTTTGCCCTAAAACTAAAGGTATAAACTCCATGGCACGACTCATCGTATTTAAGCTGAATTTTTGGTTCAAAGTTTTGAAATTTTAAACTTGAAATCTTACTAAAAGTCAACCTATGGGTTCTTTGCTTCCAGCGACTTTCCGCCTTTGTTTCCTTCACAAAGTTATTCTTTTCCTTGTCATGAAGTAGTACAAATAAGTTTTACCGGATGATCTTAAATGTGGGAATGAAATTTTTGGAGATATATTTTCTCCAATTTCTTTGTAACACTAAGGTGGATACATAATAAAAATCTGTAATGACCCGAAATTTTCTTCTTAATTTAAGGTCGCTACTATATACATGTCATGAATATGGAATGCGGAAAGAATTCATTTAAATTCCATAAAATGTAACATTTATCTTAAAACACAGCCATGGACTTACGTGTTTCCAAAATACTTTTAAAACGATACAACAAAAGGCTAAATGAAATAAATAGATGTTTAAATTAAAAACATCCTATTCTAGCCTAAGTCTAAGAAAATAAATACCACTACCCTATGCATGTGTCATGGTCTCGAGTTGCGATGTCATCGTCAGCCGTATAGAAATGTCTTGCCTTAACCTGAAAAATGTAGTAGCACATGATTTGAGTATTTAAAGAAATATTCAATAAGTGACCCCACTCTGAAAAATGTAGTAGCACATGGCTGGAGTATTTAAAGAAATACTCAGTAAGTGACCCACTATGGGGGTTAAATGCAAGAACATGCAAATATAATGACAGGACCTAACATATCAGTCTATTTTTCCTACGATACTGTACTAACGGGTAACTTAGATGTGTACCATATACTCTACACACAGCCCATACGTGCAAGTATGGACTCACCAGTCAGTTCGCACATCGCTGGGCCACTTTTCTTGTCGGGCGAGCATACTCCGGGAGCTCCTTAAGCCAGACTATAACGACCCAAAATTTTCTACTTAATTTAAGGTTGCTACTGTATACATATCATAAACATTGCATGCGGAAGACTTCATTTAAATTCCATAAAACATAACCTTTATCTTGAAAACACAGTCATGGACTTACGTATTTCAAAAACATCTTTAAAACGACACAACAAAAGAGTAAATAAAATAAATAAATATTTAAGTTAAAAACATCATATTCTAGCCTAAGTCTAACAAAATAAATACCACTATCCTATGCATGTGCCATGGTCTCGAGTTGCGATGCCATCGTCAGCCGTACAGGAATGTCTCGCCTTAACCTGAAAAATGTAGTAGCACATGGTTTGAGTATTTAAAGAAATACTCAGTAAGTGACCCCACTATTGGGGTTAAATTCCACAATCACATGCAACGAAATGATGGGACCTATCTTTCGTTTCGTTTCGTTTCGCTTCGTTTCGTTTTTCCTACGGTGCTGTCCTAACGGGTAAACTTTGGACGTGTACCATATATTCTACACACAAACCATACGTGGAAGTATGGGCTCACCAGCTAGTTCGCACACCGCTGGGCCACTTTCATTACCCGGTGGGCATACTCTTGGAGCCCCTTATGCCGGGACCCGTTAGAACTAGTAACCGTCACGGCAGCGCTATGCAAAGCATAACGATCGTTGTCCTGCCATTGGATGTACGCGTCCGTACCCTCGTGATGGAATAGGGGTATCCCCCAAATGCATGAACACACATAATGCATGAGGTCCCCATGTTTCTACTTTTATCATTAATGAATATAACCCCGCTATCATCTTTCATTCGTATCATATTCTTTCTCATATCGTTCATCATTCATGTCGGGGTTACATTTCATTTCATTTATCGTGATATCATGTCGTTCATAACATACTGTATACATACAATTTAGAAAGCATAACAAAACGCTCCATGCTTTTAACATGTCATTTCATAATATGCAATTCATACAACAATTACCTCAATGGTCACATAAAACAATCTAAACATAACATATCACATCACAATATATCGTATCATAAACATGTCATATTGTAAGCACTTCGTGGTCATATCGTTTCCTAACTTATCATTGCCTTAACGTTCTTATACCTATCACAGTTATTTCGTTCCGTGAATGTACCTTAGCCATAACATCACAGGAACGTGTCCTAACGCTATCGTTCTATCAATCTATCCCAAACCTATCCCTTTCTACCCATATCCTAACCATATCCTTTCATCCATCTCTCCTATCCATAGCACTCTGGTATGTAACCTAACCCTAACATTTCATAAACGTCTCTTATTCCTATCATTACGTTTCATTTTGTGCATCATTCTCGTATCCTATCTCAAACCTATCCTTGAACACATCGTACTATAATTATTATCATACAATTCACATATTATAACATAAGATAAACATAATATAAGCATACCGATTAACAGATAATTCACACATATCAGTATATATGACACGTGCAGAACCACAGGCACGTGTCAACATCAAATATAACCATGCCGATAGTAAGGTCACTTACATGATTAGCTTAGGCTGGCGTCACCAGTTTATCCTTAAGAAAGTTCGACTTTGTCCTTTGTATTCAAGTCAACCTATAGGAACCATGACATCAACATCAAGTTCAATTCTCTATATTATACCATGCTTCACGTGTTATACTTCATGCGAGCATCAGAGACTTTGTTTATATTTATAATTTTATTTTTATTAAAGATTTCATTTTCTATTATTACTGTTTTAGAAAGCATATTGTTACTGTTAAAGAATTGGATGAGTTTCTTGGTGTCTGATTTTACTGTTTTACCTTTCAATTATGTTTACCAAATCTTCCCTCTTCTTTCCCAGTTTTATTTACTCTGTTAAATTTGATTGAGGTATTCACGGTTAGGCTTTTTCTTTTAATTGATTCTTGTGTGTGATTTACTATAACTATTCTAGGTGATTTCCTATCACAGATACAATGCTATCTAAAATCTAAATAATTGGATAAGAAAAAAAAGAAGATCTGATTTATTTCTTTTTCGTGTAACAATTAGATTAAGGAAGAGGAGATCTGAAATATAGAGACATCTAAAATATAAAGAGATCTAAAATAACTTACGGCGAAATCTCTCTCGAGATACATTTGGAGCATCACTTGTAAATTTGCTGATTGACATTTTGGTTTTTCCCTTTTTTTTCTCTCTCTTTTTGTTGTAGGAATTTCTAGAGGTGGTTTGAGAGGATGGTTCAGATCTGACAGGGAGATGTAACCGTAACCTCTTCTCTTAATTAATTAATCCATTTTTTTAAAATTATTATTATAATTTATTTATTTATTTATCTATTTATCTCTTTTTGTTGTTATTATTATTATTATTTATTTATTATTATTATTATTTTTTTATTTTAGGGTTGTTACATCATATACCTCTAATAAAAACTTTCGTCCTCGAAAGTGCTTTAATCTTGGAATCATCGAGTCCTTATTCTAAGAGTGCTTTCTTAAGTCTTGAAGTACCACTAAGGAAAAATTCTTAAGTATGCCCTCATTCGTATGGGTCATAAACATTTCTTTATATGCATAAATCTATCCTAAAGTCTTTCATAAATTCTTAACAAGTACGCCCTCATCCATATAGATCATAAAAACCTTGATTTCTTTACATTCATAAGTTTTTCGTACGCATCTAGTTGTTAAGAATACAAATTATGGAAAATGATGGAGAAGTTTTATAGATACTACCCAAAGAGAGGTGTGAAGTGAGCAGCACAGCGTACCACTTTCCAAGATCCTTCTACATCCTTGTAGGTTGTCCTATTTCATTGTAACTAAGTGTTCCAAATGATATAAAAGAATGTTACAAGTCAGATAAGTTTACTTCTATTTTAAAAGGGTTTTAAACGGAACATCTCATCAAGTTCTGACAACTCTACTTGGAGCCAAACTGACAACAAAATTTTTGAAAAATCTCACCAAAACCTTTGTAGCAAAAAGATATCTCCATGAAATGTGATCCTTGTCTTCTAACCAACGGCCTTGGCTAGAAATGTACTGTGAGTTTCAGAAACTAAGGATGAAGATCGCTGGACAAAAACCATTGTATTAATCCTCCTCAAGGAACCAGCTTGCAATAATCTGATGCCAAAATTAGTTTCCAGTAAAGGAAATATTTTAGTTAGCTTCAACATTCATCTGCTCATTTTGTTAACATTTTATTTATTTAGAGTGCATGACAACCCATGGCTTCCATATATGGTGTATTTTCAATTTCATAATATATAAGTTTATTACTGTACAATTTCGCATTAGAATATAAGTGAGAATACTACTATCCTTATATATGTTTCCTGATGACATTGGTTGTTATCAATTGTCGAAGGGAATACTGTTATCCTTATATCTTTTCCTCTTGGTTCGTATCTCAAAGTTGTCCTAATCCTTAATATCGTATGAGTCTCATATAAGCAAATTTTCATAGTATTTTGAGTCTTTCAAGGTCTTAAAAACATCTTAGAATTCTCATAAGAGTATTTTGGTCATTTACCCCCAAATCTTGGTTTAATTCCTCAACATATTTCAATGGCTATGTAACTTTGTATAATCCCTTCATACCATGACATAAGACTCCTCATCAACTTTCATGCTATTTAGAGATCACTTTGGTCATAAGCCAGTGGTACATAATTATAGGGGCATTTTAGTCATTTTACACCTACCCTTGGTTTAGCCCATTATCATATTCTAATGGTCACCAAAATTTCATAAATAACCTTATTGCGTCATATTGATTCTTCTCATAAATTTCATGAGCAACTTAACTCATTTAGTAGGTTTGTGGCTCAGACGCTTCATTGCAATCAATGTTCATGTGGACACTAAGGTTAGTAAACTTACTCCCCAATCAGATATTATGTTGCCGATATAGACCGAAATTCTGTTCCGGTCCAATTCTGATACCGGGGCTTTGCAATATTTGACTGATCACAATTTTTGTATAGTCCATTTACTATAGAAGTTCCGAGGGAATTCACTAGAGGAATGGTTCCAATAAAAATTGTTCATTCTCTATATTTTTAATAATAAAAAAAAATTGTTTTCCTTTCCTCATTATTGTCTGTATTTGTATTGTTTGTAACTGTCCACTTGATTTGGTTCATCATTAATGTCTCATCTTTGTAGATGAACTACATATGCAAATTTGCCTATTTTCCCATACAAAATCAAGAAATTTGTAATATTTCTTCTCTTTGGGCTACTTACCCCAATTCCAGTAAATTTTGGAGTCAAAATCATGATATGACACCGGCTAAAAACTCCACCCTAACCCAATGCAAATCGAATGCACTAGTAAATCACATGGATCTATGAACGACTTACTGTATTTAATTTGTGGCCAAGCTAGTTAAACTTTGAGAATTTGGTAACTTTCATGGTAAACATTGTCAAATAGGCTTTTCTCTTGGTATATCTTGTCTAGCACAACACCAAACTAACGTTCCTATAACCATAACGGGAAGGCACCACAACCTTTTTATTTTTTTATATATATATATTTTTTTTCAACCCGTTTGTAATATCAAGAAGGGGCATAACAAAATTCTCTTCTAAAAAGTGTATTATATAAGCATGGTGGATATCCTCCGTTGCCATAAAACTTGGGATACTTAATAATCAAACTTAAGATGACAATCTTGAAACCTTAACCATGGTAATACCTTTTAACCAGGTTGACATTGCTAGGAAAATTCATTGATAATTTTCTACAACAATTTGTTTATGTTGAGCTTCCTGGAGTGCGTTCATGTACCATGAGGAGGATTACCACAAAACTTCTGGTTGATTTAGAGACAATGTCCCACTGTAATCCTTGTGTATCCCCCACCCAAGTCCATCTTAAATCATGGTTTCTTAAATTTAAAGTATCTTGACAATCTCATACTATAGTCCCTCTCCATATACTTCTAAAATTTTGACCATGATCGTAAAGCTTCATCCAAACTGTGTGGATTGATACTTTTAAATTACCTCATAACTTCCATAATTGCGATTTTTTTTTATTTTTAATTTTCAACTCATATTAAGGGAGAAAGTTTTTTTTATGTCTCACTACTTCCAAAGCTCAAATCCATTAAAGACACTTATGACATTCACCAATCAGTTTAAGTATACACGTTTTAAACTTTTATGGTCTTAATTCAGTTTTTTTTTTTTTTTCTTACTGATACTTTAATTTCATCTTTACACACTTCAAAGTTATAAATTTTTCTTTCAAACACTACCACTTTTAATATCATAGTATACTAAAAGATATTGCCATTTATCAAGCTTCTCGGGTCATTTTCATTTCATTTGAGACTACTTACACGTCTTCGTTGGTACATTCCTTTCCATCTCTAAGGTCATAGCACTAAGTAATTTATCTATGTTCGAGACGTCTAACTGAAGCATATGACATTCCTTAACAAAATCATTTTCACACATAAACTAACATTTAGTAGCCTACTAAAACTTTATCTACCTATTTATCGTACCAACCTCAGTAAACCTAAACATCATCAATACAACAATTTACATTCAAATTCCACGCAACCTAAAACATAAAATATTATACATTATAATAAATATAGAATTAAGCCAACAATAACGCAGACAACTATAATACAATCAATGGTGTAAAAAATTCAATTATGAATTATATTTTATAATGACCAAGCAATAACAACATACACAATCAAAGACATTTCATTTTCTTATCTTACGCAAGACATACCTGACGGGGACGGGGCATCGACGGTGGGACCATGAAACATGCCAAGCCTACATCGTAGGCTAGTCTATAAGATCTATAACCTAGGGCTCTGATACCAACTGTAACGACCCAAAATTTTCTACTTAATTTAAGGTCGCTACTGTATACATATCATAAACATTGCATGCGGAAGACTTCATTTAAATTCCATAAAACATAACCTTTATCTTGAAAACACAGCCATGGACTTACGTATTTCAAAAACATCTTTAAAACGACACTACAAAAGAGTAAATAAAATAAATAAACATTTAAGTTAAAAACATCCTATTCTAGCCTAAGTCTAACAAAATAAATACCACTATCCTATGCATGTGCCATGGTCTCGAGTTGCGATGCCGTCGTCAGCCGTACAGGAATGTCTCGCCTTAACCTGAAAAATGTAGTAGCACATGGCTTGAGTATTTAAAGAAATACTCAGTAAGTGACCCCACTATTGGGGTTAAATGCCACAATCACATGCAATGAAATGATGGGACCAATCTTTCGTTTCGTTTCGTTTCGTTTCGTTTCGTTTTTCCTACGGTGCTGTCCTAACGGGTAAACTTTGGACGTGTACCATATACTCTACACACAGCCCATACGTGCGAGTATGGGCTCACCAGCTAGTTCGCACACCGCTGGGCCACTTTCATTACCCGGTGGGCATACTCTGGGAGCCCCTTATGCCGGGACCCGTTAGAACTAGTAACCGTCACGGCAGCGCTATGCAAAGCATAACGATCGTTGTCCTGCCATTGGATGTACGCGTCCATACCCTCGTGATGGAATAGGGGGTCCCCCAAATGCATGAACACACATAATGCATGAGGTCCCCATGTTTCTACTTTTATCATTAATGAATATATAACCCCGCTATCATCTTTCATTCGTATCATATCCTTTCTCATATCATTTCACATATCGTTCATCATTCATGTCGGGGTTACATTTCATTTCATTTATCGTGATATCATGTCATTCATAACATACTGTATACATATAATTTAGAAAGCATAACAAAACGCTCCATGCTTTTAACATGTCATTTCGTAATATGCAATTCATACAACAATTACCTCAATGGTCACATAAAACAATCTAAACATAACATATCACATCACAATATATCGTATCATAAACATGTCATATTGTAAGCACTTTGTGGTCATATCGTTTCCTAACTTATCATTGCCTTAACGTTCTTATACCTATCACAGTTATTTCTTTCCGTGAATGTACCTTAGCCATAACATCACAGGAACGTGTCCTAACGCTATCGTTCTATCAATCTATCACAAACCTATCCCTTTCTACCCATATCCTAACCATATCCTTTCATCCATCTCTCCTATCCATAGCACTCTAGTATGTAACCTAACCCTAATGTTTCATAAACGTCTCTTATTCCTATCATTACGTTTCATTTTGTGCATCATTCTCGTATCCTATCTCAAACCTATCCTTGAACACATCGTACCATAATTATTATCATACAATTCACATATTACAACATAAGATAAACATAATATAAGCATACCGATTAACAGATAATTCACACATATCAGTATATATGACACGTGCAGAACCACAGGCACGTGTCAACATCAAATATAACCATGCCGATAGTAAGGCCACTTACCTGATTAGCTTAGGCTTGCGTCACCAGTTTATCCTTAAGAAAGTTCGAATTTGTCCTTTGTATTCAAGTCAACTTGTAGGAACCATGACATCAATGTCAAGTTCAATTCTCTATATTATACCATGCTTCACGTGTTATAGTTCATGCGAGCATCAGAGACTTTGTTTATATTTATAATTTTATTTTTATTAAATATTTCATTTTCTATTATTACTGTTTTAGAAAGGATATTGTTACTGTTAAAGAATTTGATGAGTTTCTTGGTGTCTGATTTTACTGTTTTACCAATTATGTTTACCAAATCTTCCCTCTTCTTCTTCCCCGGTTTTATTTACTCTGTTAAATTTCATTGATGTATTCACGGTTAGACTTTTTCTTTTAATTGATTCTTGTGTGTGATTTACTATAACTATTCTAGGGTGATTTCCTATGATACAATGCTATCTAAAATCTAAATAATTGGATAAGGAAAAAAAGAGATCCGATTTATTTCTCTTTCGTGTAACAATTATATTAAGGAAGAGGAGATCTGGAATATAAAGAGATCTAAAATATAAAGAGATCTAAAATAACTTACCGCGAAATCTCTCTCGAGATACATTTGCAGCATCAGTTGTAAATTTGCTGATTGACATTTTGGGTTTTCCCTTTTTTTTCTCTCTTTTTTGTTGCAGGAATTTCTATAGGTGGTTTCATGGTTCAGATCTGACAGGGAGATGTAACCGTAACCTCTTCTCTTAATTAATTAATCCATTTTTTTAAAATTATTATTATAATTTATTTATTTATTTATCTATTTATCTATTTATCTCTTTTTATTATTATTATTATTATTATTATTTTATTTTAGGGTTGTTACACAGACACCCGTTAGAACTAGTAACCGTCACGACAGTATTATGTAAAACATAATGATCGTACCCCCACCATTGGTGTACGCGTCCGTACCATCGTGATGGAATAGGGATATCCCCCAATGCATGAGCACACATAATGCATGAGGTCCCAATATTTTTTTCCTAACTTCGACATTATTAAATATAACCCCTCTATCGTTTTACATTCATATCATATCATTTCTCATTTTTCAGTTCTCATATCATGCATAATTCTAACAGGGTTATATTTCATGTCACTTATCATGATATCATGTCATTCATAACATGCTGTATACATACAATTTAGGAGATATAACATAACGCTTCATGCTTTTAACATATCATTTTATAACGTGCGATTCATACAACAATTACCTCAACGGTCACACAAAACAATCTAAACATAACATATCACATCACAATATATCATATCATAAACATGTCAATTGATCACATGTCTCGTACCATAACATATTTCATATCATTTTCATATCATATCACAATAAATAAATAAATAAATAAATAAATAAATAAATATATATATATATATATATATATATATATATATCCGTTCTTCACATGTCATATCATAGTCATATCATATCGTAAACACTTCGTAGTCATGTCCTTCCCTAACTTATCATAGCCTTAACGTCCTTAGACATATCACAGTCGTATTGTTACCTGAACGTACTTTAGTCATAACGTTACAGGAACGCATCCTAATGTTATTGTTCTATCAATCTATCATAAACCTATCCCTTTCTACCCATAACCTAATCATATTCTTTTATCAATCTCTCATATCAATAGCACTTTGGTATGTTACCTAACCTTAACGTTTCTTGAACGTATCTTACTCCTATCGTTACATTTCGTTTTGTGCAACCTTCTCGTATCCTATCTCAAACATATCATTGAACACATCGTACCGTAATTATTATCATACAATTCTCATATTATAACATATCAGAAGCATGTCGATCCACAAACAATTCACACATATCAATATATATGACACGTGCAGAACTACGGGACACGTGTCAACATCATATATAATCATGTCGATAGTAAGGACACTTACCTAGTTAGCTTAAGTTGTTGTCACGAATATATCCTTAATGAAAATCTGATTCTGTCATTTGAAATCCAAGTCAACTTATGTGAGCCCATGACATCAGTTTCAAGTTTGAACTCTATAAAATTAATTCTCTGATTTACATTTGGTCCATTGTTAAAAATGTTATATATCTATAGTTATATTTTTTATTAAAAATCTATTTTCTATGGTTACGGTTGTATAAAAAAGTTGATAGAGTTATTTCAAAGTTATTCTGTGCTTTCATGCCCTCTATATTTAGTTTAAGTTTTTTTTTAATTCCCCAATTTCCTTCTTTTTTTTTTTTTTCTTTATCGGTTGCCTTTTAATTTTGTTCACATGTATTCCAAATTTCTAGTGGATCCATGTTTTCAATTCTTTCTTGATTCGTGTTTCCTTTTGTTCACGTTTTCTTTTGTTCACAAATTTTCTTGGCAATTTTATTTGTATTCGATTCATTTGGCTACTGATATAAATTTAATCTAATATTACTAATCTGACGTGATTTACTAGAATTCGTATAAATGATTGACATTTAGTTGGTAACTCAAAGCTAAACCATTGTAATGATTTTATGAAGATCTAACTATAATTGGCTATGATTTCTAAACAAAATAGGATCAAAGAAAATGGGGTTTTAATATATACCTTATCCTATCTTCACCTAAATCTCCATCTTGAATCTCAACTGGGTAAAGTCATTCTTATTTTTTTCCTCAAAGTAAATCTGACAATGTTGTTTTTCTGTTTCTTTTTGCAATAGCTGTTACTTTGCAAGATAGATAATTGAGGGAAGAGATGAGAGGGTGGTGGAGAGAAGTGGGGAAGGGTTGTTTCTTTTTTTTTTTTTTTTTTTTTTGTTTTTTTTTTTTTTTTTTTTTTTTTAACGCAATCTTTTTTATAATTATTTTTATTTATTTATTTATGGTTTTTTTTTCTATTAAAAATCTCTTTCACAACTACCATTTCATAAACATCTAAATAGTTTTGCATGTAGAAAGCCTTGAGATACTTGAAAATTCAATTTTAAATAAGTAACGTGAGGCCTTAACTAAAGTAACATCATTAGAACGTTATGTGGCTAAAAATTTCATCACTAACTTACTCAAAAACCAATCATACCGACATAAAATTACGTCAATACATCAAGGAAAAAGAGTCATATTACACTATGAAACATATTCGCATTGAAGTACTAAAACGATTATAATGGTATATAACATCTAGTTGGTTTTATCTATCATGAGTCCCCATCCCCACTCCATCTCGGTCAGAGTTTCATAACTTTTAAGTCATATTTTGGAAATAACATACCATCTCATCTCCATACCCCTCTCCCAAATCATAGCTCAATAATTTTAAATCACATCATATGTAACGACCCGAAATTTTCTACTTAATTTAAGGTCGCTACTGTATACATATCATAAACATTGAATACGGAAGACTTCATTTAAATTCCATAAAACATAACATATATCTTAAAAACACAGCCATGGACTTACGTGTTTCAAAAACATCTTTTTAAAACGACACAACAAAAGAGTAAATAAAATAAATAAACATTTAAGTTAAAAACATCCTATTCTAGCCTAAGTCTAAGAAAATAAATACCACTATCCTATGCATGTGCCATGGTCTCGAGTTGCGATGCCGTCGTCAGCCGTACAGGAATGTCTTGTCTAACCCTGAAAAATGTAGTAGCACATGGCTTGAGTATTTCTAAGTGACCCCCTTATCGGGGTTATGCAACAATCACAAGCAATGAAATGATGGGACCTATCTTTCATTTCGTTTCGTTTCCTTTTTCCTACGGTACTGTCCTAACGGGTAAACTTTGGACGTGTACTATATACCCTACACACAGCCCATACGTGCGAGTATGGGCTCACCAGCTAGTTCGCACACCGCTGAACCACTTTCATTACCCGGTGGGCATACTCTGGGAGCCCCTTATGCCGGGACCCGTTAGAACTAGTAACCGTCACGGCAGCGCTATGCAAAGCATAACGATCGTTGTCCATCCATTGGATGTACTCATCCGTACCCTCGTGATGGAAGAGAGGTATCCCCCAAATGCATGAACACACATCATGCATGAGGTCCCAATATTTCTACTTTTATCATTAATGAATATAACCCCGCTATCATCTTTCATTCGTATCATATCCTTTCTCATATCATTTCACATATCGTTCATCATTCATATCGGGGTTACATTTCATTTCATTTATCGTGATATCATGTCATTCATAACATACTGTATACATACAATTTAGAAAGCATAACAAAACGCTCCATGCTTTTAACATGTCATTTCATAACGTGCAATTCATACAACAACTACCTCAATGGTCACACAAAACAATTTAAACATAACACATCACATCACAATATATCGTACAATTCACATATTATAACATAACATAAACATAATATAGGCATACCGATTCACAGATAATTCACACATATCAGAACATATGACACGTGCAGAACCACAGTCACGTGTCAACATCAAATATAACCATGCCGATAGTAAGACCACTTACCTGGTTAGCTTAAGCCGTTGTAAAGAATATATCCTTAATGAAAGTTTGATTCCGTCCTTTGAAATCCACGTCAACCTATGTGAGTCAATGACATCAGTTTGAAGTTTGAACTCTGTAAAATTATTTCTCTAATTTCAACTCACAAAATTTGCTGGAGTTCTTTGCCCTTATATTTACCGTTTTATTTTTTAAATTATGTTGACCAAATCTTTCTGCGATCTTCCCTCTTCCCTCCTCCTTAAATAGTTTCGTTCTATATTTTCGCAACAGATATTATTCTTAATCTATATTTATTTTAATTCTGTAAACAGATATTATTGGCCAATTTTAATGGCTACAATCTTACGAATTTATAGATCTGCCAACTAAAATTTTAATTTTATTGATATGCGATCTGATTATTACAAGATCTATAAAATATGAGATAAAGGAAAGAAGATCTGATCCTAAATTAATTTCTTATAACAATCAGAATAAAAAGGAAATTTGAGATAGGACTTTACCGTAATAACATACCAAAATCTCTCTAAATCTGGATCATAATTGCTTCTTTGATGAAAAGCCATTTTTCTTTTCCTCAAATCAAAACAGTTTTCTGTTTATTTTATTTTTGACTAATTGTGATAGAGGAGAGAGGTGGGGTTGGGATCAGAGTTTAGTGGGGAGGAGTGAGGAAGAATTATTTTGTTTTGTTTTTTTTTGTTATTATTATTTTTTTAAACGGAATAATCATTTTTTCTTTGGTTATTTATTTATTTATTTTTGGGCTATTACATCATCTACCTCTAAAATAAACTTTCGTCCTCGAAAGTGTTTTAATCTTGGAATAACTCGAGTCCTTATTCTAAGAGTTCTTTGTTAAGTCTTGAAGTACCACTAAGGAAAAATTCTTAACAAGTACGCCCACCCTCATTCATATGGATCATAAACATTTCTTTACATGCATAAATCCTACC
The DNA here is from genome assembly GCA_033971965.1 of Cucurbita ficifolia. Taxonomy (NCBI): domain Eukaryota; kingdom Viridiplantae; phylum Streptophyta; class Magnoliopsida; order Cucurbitales; family Cucurbitaceae; genus Cucurbita; species Cucurbita ficifolia. Next base: position 5,268,880 of record CM066962.1, on the reverse strand, counting down.
TAAAGTCTTTCATAAATTCTTAACAAGTACGCTTCATCCATATAGATCATAAAAATCTTGATTTCTTTACATACATAAGTCTTTCTTAACCATCTAGTTGTTAAGAATAAAAATTTTGAAAATTGTGGAAATTTTTTTTATAGATACTACCCAAAGGGAGGTGTAATGTGAGCAGCACATCATACCGTTTTCCAAGGTCCTTCTACATCTTTGAAGGTTGTCCTATTTCATTGTAACTAGAACCGCTTTTCCAAGGTTTTTCTACATCCTTGAAGGTTGTCCTATTTCATTGTAACTAGATGTTCCAAATGATATAAAAGAACTGCAAGTCAGATAAGTTTACTTCTATTTTGAAAGGGTTTTACAAGGAACATCTCATCAAATTTTGACAACGTTGCTGGGAGCCAATCTGATACAAAAAATTTTGAAAAAATCTCCTCAAAACCTTTGTAGCGAAGAGATATCTCCATGAAACATGATCCTTGTCTTCTAGCCAACGTCCTTGGCAAGAAACGTACCGTGAGTTTAAGAAACTTAAGATGAATATCGGTGGACACAAACCATTGTATTAATCCTCCTCAAGTAACCAACTTGCAATAATCTTATGTCAAAGTCTCTAGTAAAGGAAATATCTTAATTAGCGCCAACATTCATCTACTCATTTTGTTAACATTTTATTTATTTGAAGTGCATGACAACTCATGCCTTTCATATATGTTGTATTTCCAATTCCATAATATATAAGTTTATTAATGTTCAATTTCGCATTAGAATATAAGTGAGAATCGTATCTGTTTCCTGATGACATTGGTTGTTATCAAATGTCGGAGAGAATACTGTTATCCTTATATCTTTTCCTCTTGATTCATATCCCAAAGTTGTCTTAATCTCCTTAAGATCTTCCATACTCATCCTTAATATCGTATGAGTCTCATATAAGTTTTTGTAGTATTTTGAGTCTTTCAAGGTCTTAAAAACGTCATAGAATTTTCATAAGGGTCTATTGGTCATTTACCACCCCAAATCTTGGTTTAATTCTTCAACATATTCCAATGGTCTTGTAACATTGTGTAATCCCATTACACCATGACATAAGGCTCCTCATTAAATTTCATGTCATTTAGAGGTCACTTTGGTCATAAACTAGTGTACCCAATTATAGGGGCATTTTAGTCATTTTACAACTACACTTGGTTTAGACCGTTATCATAACCTAATGGTCACCAAAATTCATACATAATATTATCATGTCATATTGAGCGTTCTCCTAAAATTTCATGAGCAACATAATTCATCTAAGATTTGAGGCTCAAGCACTTCATTGAAATAAATGTTCATGTGTACAATAAGGTTGACAACTTACACAATCTCAATAGTGCCTCACTTTTTTTTTTTTTCTTTTCACCATGATTCCATCTACTTGATCAATTGTTTTACTCGTTTCTGCTCTACATTGTTATCCAAATCAGATTTTCTAACTTAGCTAAAGGTTCACTAATTGACCTTTTTGTCCATACATTTTTAGAATCTCATTTTAAAATATGGGATCTTGGCCCACACAAGAAAGTTGATAAAACTCCCAAAATGGCACTCTCTTTTGATCTTTTTTTATTTATTTTTTTTTCTCCTTTTATCATTAAAGAAAGACAAAGAAAAATTTCAGGGTAGAAACATTCTCGAGAATTTCTCTTAAGATTCAAACCATGATAAAACTAGAATAGATATTTTATGTTTCCTACTCACATGCGCTCATATCTTTGCCTCTCGATCAATCTCTAATTTCAATCTTTCTCCCCAATCAGATATTATGGTGCTAGTATAGACCAAAATTTCGTTATAGTCAATTCTGACCGGTAATAGATACCGGGGCTTTGCAATATTTGATTGATCAAAATTCTGTATAGTCCATCTACTAAAGAAGTTCTCATGGAATTCATTAGATGAATGTTTCCAATTAAAATGGTTTGTTCTCTGTATTTTTAATAAAAAGAATTGTTTTCCTTTCCTCATTTTTGTTTGTATTTGTATTATTTGTAAGTGTCCACCTGATTTGGTTCATCATTAATGTCTCATCTTTGTAGATTAATTACATATACAAATTTGCCTATTTTTCCATAAAAATAAAGAAATTTATAATATTTCTTCTCTTTCGGCTACCTACCCAAATTCTAGTAAATTTTTGGAGTCAAAATCATGACATGAAACTGGTTAAAAACTCCGCCCTAATCCAATGCAAATCGAATGCACTAGTAAATCACATGGAACCATGAACGACCTACTGTATTTGATTTGTGGTGAAGCTAGAGTTTGAGAATTTGGTAACCTTCATTGGAAACATTTTCAAATACTCTTTTCTCTTGGTATACCTTATCTAGTATAACCCAAAACTAATATTCCTATGACCACAACGGAAAGGCATCACAACCCTTTCAATGCCTTTGTAATATCAAGAGTGGACTTGACAAAATTCTCTTCTAAAAATTTGTATTATATAACCATGGTGGATATCCTCAGATGCTATCAAAGTTGGGATACTTAAAAAAAATCAAACTTAAAATGACAGTCTTGAAACCTTAACTATAATAATACCTTTTAAACCAGGTTGACATTGCTAGGAAAAATTCATTGATACTTTTTCTACCCACAATTTGTTTATGTTGAGCTTTTTTTGTAATGCATTCGTGTAACATAAGGAAAATTACACAACACTTCTAGTTGATTTAGAGACAATGTCCCACCTCTGGAATCTTTGTGTATCCTCAACCCAAGTCCGTCTTAAATCATGGTTTCTTAAATTTAAGGTATCTTGACAATCTCATACTGTAGTCTCTTTCCATATACCTCTAAAAGTTTGACCATGATCGTAATGCCTCATCCAACCTGTGGCTCAATACTTTTAAATCACCTCATAACTTCCATACTTGCGGTTGTATTCTGAAAATTTGTATTAAGGCAAGTTAGCTTCCACTAGAATCATTTATGTCAATCAATTTAAGTATACAATGTTTTAAACTTTTTATGGTCTCAACTTAAGTTTTTTTTTTTTTTTTTATTATTATTTTTTTTTTATACATACTTCATAGTTATAAAATTTTCTTTCAGACACTATCACCTTTAATATCTATAGCATACTATGAGATATTGCCATTTATCAAGCTTCCTACGTCATTTCCATTTCTTTTGGAATTCCTTACACGTCATTATACGTGGGTACATTCCCTTCCATCTCTATGGTCATAACACTAAGTAATTTATCTATGTTCGAGACGTCTAACTGAAGCATATGATATTCCCTAACAAAATCGTTTTCACGCATACACTAACATTTAGTGGCTAACTAAAACTATAACTACCCATTCACAGTACCAACCTCAGTAAATCTAAACATCTTCAATACAACAATTCACATTCGCATTCCATGCAAGGTAAAACATAACATATTCTACATTATAATAAATATAGAACTAAGCCTACAATAATGCAGTAAATTATAATACAATCAATGGAGTAAAAGTCCAATTATGAGTTATATTTTATAATGACCAAGCAATAACAACATAAACAATCAAGGACGTTTCATTTTCTTATCTTACGCAAGACATACCTGACGGAGACGGGGCATCGACGGTGGGACCATGAAACATGCCAAGCCTACATCGTAGGCTAGTCTACAAGATCTATAACCTAGCTCTGATACCAACTGTAACGACCCGAAATTTTCTACTTAATTTAAGGTTGCTACTGTATACATATCATAAACATTGAATGCGGAAGACTTCATTTAAATTCCATAAAACATAACATATATCTTAAAAAACACAGCCATGGACTTACGTGTTTCAAAAACATCTTTAAAACGACACAACAAAAGAGTAAATAAAATAAATAAACATTTAAGTTAAAAAACATCCTATTCTAGCCTAAGTCTAAGAAAATAAATACCACTATCCTATGCATGTGCCCATGGTCTCGAGTTGCGATGCCGTCGTCAGCCGTACAGGAATGTCTTGCCTTACCCTGAAAAATGTAGTAGCACATGGCTTGAGTATTTAAAGAAATACTCAGTAAGTGACCCCCCCTTATCGGAGTTATGCAACAATCACAAGCAATGAAATGATGGGACCTATATTTCGTTTCGTTTCGTTTCATTTTTCCTACGGTACTGTCCTAACGGGTAAACTTTGGACGTGTACCATATACTCTACACACAGCCCATACGTGCGAGTATGGGCTCACCAGCTAGTTCGCACACCGCTGGGCCACTTTCATTGCCCGGTGGGCATACTCTGGGAGAGCCCCTTATGCGGGACCCGTTAGAACTAGTAACCGTCATGGCAGCGCTATGCAAAGCATAACGATCGTTGTCCTGCCATTGGATGTACGCGTCCGTACCCTCGTGATGGAATAGGGGTATCCCCCAAATGCATGAACACACATAATGCTCCCAATATTTCTACTTTTATCATTAATGAATATAACCCCGCTATCATCTTTCATTCGTATCATATCCTTTCTCATATCATTTCACATATCGTTCATCATTCATATCGGGGTTACATTTCATTTCATTTATCGTGATATCATGTCATTCATAACATACTGTATACATACAATTTAGAAAGCATAACAAAACGCTCCATGCTTTTAACATGTCATTTCATAACGTGCAATTCATACAACAACTACCTCAATGGTCACACAAAACAATTTAAACATAACACATCACAATATATCGTACAATTCACATATTATAACATAACATAAACATAATATAGGCATACCGATTCACAGATAATTCACACATATCAGAACATATGACACGTGCAGAACCACAGGCACGTGTCAACATCAAATATAACCATGCCGATAGTAAGGCCACTTACCTAGTTAGCTTAAGCCGTTGTAAAGAATATATCCTTAATGAAAGTTTGATTCCGTCCTTTGAAATCCACGTCAACCTATGTGAGTCAATGACATCAGTTTGAAGTTTGAACTCTATAAAATTATTTCTCTAATTTCAACGGACAAAATTTGATGGAGTTCTTTGCCCTTATATTTACTGTTTTATTTTTTAAATTATGTTGACCAAATCTTTCGGCGATCTTCCCTCTTCTCTCCTCCCTTCATTATTTTCGTTCTATATTTTCAAACAGATATTACTCTTAATCTATATTTATTTTAATTCTGTAAACAGATATTGGATTTATAGATCTGCCAACTAAAATTTTAATTTTATTGATATGAAGATCTAATCCTAAATTAATTTCTTATAACAATCCGAATAAAAAGGAAATTTGAGATAGGATTTTACCGTAATACCAAAATCTCTCTAAATCTGGATCATAATCTGCTTCTTTGTTGTTGAAAAGCCATTTTTCTTTTCCTCAAAACGCTTTTCTGTTTATTTTTTTTGACGAATTGTGAGAGAGGAGAGAGGTGGGGTTGGGATGAGAGTTTAGTGGAGAGGAGTGAGGAAGAATTGTTTTGTTTTGTTTTTTTTGTTATTATTTTTTTTTAAACGGAATAATCATTTTTGTTTGGTTATTTATTTATTTATTTTTTTTGGGCTATTAGATCATAATTTTTACCTTCTAATTTTTAAATTTATTAATAAACTTTACCATTTTCAAATTAGGGAGATTTCTTCTTTTCACTACTTCTAAATGAATTCGTGTTACATTAAAAAAAATTAATGTAAGTACACAATGTTTAAACTTTCATAGTGTTAGTAAATTTTTAATTTGGTAAACCCATATCATTCTTTTCATGTTTGTCACGACCAGATTTTATAGCTTCGAAAATTAGATCGAGACTAAAAGTAAGAAGCGAAAACAAACACAAATAAAAGTAAAATAAAATAAAAGATAAACGTCCAATAAATTTAAATAAAAAAAAAAGTGAAGAACATCCAAATTAAATTCAATTATAAGACGAACTTGTACAAAATTTTACAAACTAGTAAACTATAAAACAAAATACAAAAGCCCTCTAAAATGCTTAAAAATGAACTAACGGCTCCTAAACGAAAACTCCTCTATCACGTGTTTTCTGAAATCTCACTCTCACCCGTTGTCACCTCCCCATTCAACTCCTTCGTCAAAATTTCCATATTTTCAAACAAGTTTTTGATTCTTTCCTTTTTTTTTCATAACTGCTTCTCTACACAATTCAAATTAACTTAGTTTTTTTTACGACGATGGTAGATTTTTAATCCATCCTTAATAAGGGTACTTTCTCATAATTTTTTAGTCAATCACAACCAGAAAGGGTAGTTATTTACTAAGTATTTCTCATATGGTAACTTTTATTTATAAAACCACTCACGTGTTAAAATGAAATAAAATAGTAAAAAATGGTAGCTATTTATTCTCGGGTCTCCTCTACCAACTCGAATTAACTTAGTTTTTTTTACTATCATGGTAGATTTTTAATCCATCTTCCATATTTTCTCATAATTTTGTAGTCAATCACAACCAGAAAGGTAGCTATTTACTAACTATTTTCTCAAAATTTTTTTAGTCCATCACGGCAATAAATGGTAACTTTTTATTTATAAAACACTCCCTTGTTAAAATCAAATAAATATAGTAAAAAAGGTAGCTATTTATTCTCGGGTCTCCTCTGCACTCCAGTCTACCCGCAGCTACCCCGGTTTCCCATTTAGTGCTGCAGCAATCCTATTTCTTCTACGTGTGTTATAGTCATCCCTGGATTGTCTACTACTTTTTATATTTTTTTCGATCTCTATGTATGTGCCTTAATAATTGTTAAGTTGTTTTTTAGAGAGAAGATGGTTAAAAATACTAGAGCTATTTTTATCCATCAAACCTACAAGTTTAGTAGGCCCAAAAACAGGCAAATAAAGGTCATGCTTTAGCATAAGTTCATTTATGTGATGGTGTTGAGGTGAGATTATTTGGTGAAATCACCAAGTAAGTAAATGACGGTAAAAAGTTCTCTGCTTCTATAATCATTTACAAAATCAAATAAATTATAAAAAAAATAATAATAATAAATAGTTAGACAATCAAATACATTATAAAATAAATAAAAAGAGATAGACTATTTATAATAATCAAATAAATTATAAATAACTAAAATAAATGTGAATAAATAAATGGACTAATAGATTTATAAATTAGGAAATCAAATAAATTAAAAATAAATAAAAAGAGCTAATAAATGGAACTAATAGACTATTTATAATAATCAAATAAATTAAAAATAAATAAATAAATTGGACTAATAGATTTATAATTAGACAATAAATAAATTATAAATAAATAAAAATAAATAAAAATAGCAAGACTAATAGATGTTTATAATTCTTAAGAATCAAATAAATTATAAAATAAAAAAAAAAAAAAAAAGTAATAAATGCCGAAAGACTAATGGACTAATAGACTAATGATACACGATATTTGTCGATAAAAAATGGGCCTGATAATTATGTAAGCAGCCAAATATGTAGATATTTGTCGATAATATGCTAAATCATAATTTAAAGCTAAATATTCGAGAACTTAAAGTTTGGATCTGAATAAAACTCAATTACTAGATGTTAATCCTACCGGACATACCCAATGCTCAGATTATATCGTAGACTCGAGAGCTATTTTTATATGAACAATTTGAATCAAATCATATATAGTTATACAAAGTGTGTCATATATTCATATTGTACGCAGGCCAATCACACGGACCGATTACCTCACTAATATATTTTTATCATGAACATCGGAGTAGTTACTACATTTTTTTAATAGATTTTTTAGGTCCCAATGTTGAGTTCTACCAAGTAAGTGTTCTATTAATCTCAAACATTACACTACATACCAAAAAAAATATGGAATCATAAATAATTCTTATATGAACTATTTTTGAATCAAATCATCCTGTACCTGTATTACTAGAGTGTGTGATAATGATAGCGAGCCGTGAACAACGTGCCCCCCACCAACATATATTTTTATATGAACAATCTTGAATTAGAGAGTTATTACAAAATTTTTGGTAGACTTTTTTTTTCGTTAAATGCTTGGCATTACCAGACAAAATTTTAAAATGACACAAAAAAAAAAGATAAATTTTCTTTTTTTCATATATTTGTTGAATTCAATCCGGTTCTATCAATATAGCTAGAGGTTCGTAGTAATCTAGTAATGATATACCACAGACTCGCAAATGTAAGATTATAGCTAGAACTAGAATTGGAGCTTTTTGTGGGTTTTGGGGGGGGGGGGGGGGTAAGCTATTTTTTTTATATGAATATGTATACTATAAAGTTGGGAGCAGTATTATTTATATTGAATCAAATCATACGTATTAATTTATAAAAATATATTATATTGATAATGTTACTGAAGTCGGGAGGCCGATAATACCCGAATACCCCACTAATACTATATTTATAAGCTAACAATTTAAATCAGAATATATTTGCCCACAGTTATTATAAAATTGTAGTTAATAGTAGAGTCTTAAGCCTTTCTCAAACCGTACAAAAGAGAATTTTAAAATACTATAAAATATTTTAATTTTTTTAAAAAAATGTATAGGCTTTCTACTCTATAATAATCTATAAAAAACACAAATATGTATAATGTGTTTTGGAATTCAAATTCGGTGTTTTTTTATTAATTATAATAATAAAAAATCAAGAAATTAGTCATAAAAAAAACAGCTCGAGCACGATTCCGTGTAGGGAGCGAAAATGAGAGATTATACACGTAGGGAAGGAGTCGTGAATAGAGAAGAGTTCATTGTGGTTGAGAGGTTGGAGAGGTTTTAGTAAGCCCAGAGGAATTCTGACATGTTGCATTTTGAAGAATGAGGATAAGAGGGTAACACAACAAATATTGCGGTTTTGAGATTTCTGCACTGATTTTAGTTTGATTAAACGTCGAATAACAATTAGGAATAGAAAGAGAAAGAAAGGTTGGTGAGCAAGGTTTTTTTTTTTTTTTTTTTTTTTTCTTAGAGAAAAAAATGGCGAATTTCGAGTCGAATCAAGTGCTCTCTTTCGAACAAATGCGTAACGAAAAATCCATGTTAATCGAACATTTCAAAACTCGATATCAAAATGCATATTGTTTAATAAGGAATGAAATATGACTGGTTATAAAGAGATGCCTTATAAGAGAGTTTTCCACACCCTTATAAAGCAATGCGTTCATTTCCCTCTCCAACCGAAGTGGGATCTCATATATCGCAAAGATGAGCCGACATGATACACACGTTATAGAAAACTAGTTTATGGATCTAATATAAACATAAAATTGAAAGTTTAGCTAACTCAAATTGTTTTGAACCTAGAAACGGACAAACTCTTGAATTTGAATTTTAAGGTTTGTTTGGTAACTATTTGGCGGCCGGTGGTTTTTGGTGTATAGGTTTTTGGTGTGTAGATTTTGTTATGCTGGTTTGGATAAGATGCAGCGTTTAAAAAGACTTATATTATTTGGAAGAAATTGATTGGGGTTGTTATTGTAAAACTCGCGATCTCGTGCCGTTGCATCCATGCTTCGAGATTCTTCCTTCAATTTTTAAGACTGTAATAATGATAGCTGCTAAATTACAGACACTTGGCAAATGTACAAAAAAAAATGATCATTCTTTATTCATACGGTAGGACGTAAAAAGACATGACTCAACTGACTTCAATAATAAACCAAGAAAAATAGCCTAACAGAAAATTTGCTACCTCAACACTTCCTCCCTTGAACTGAACTCGATCAAGAGTTTAGTTCACAACACTCATCCTAAACGCTTCAATCTGATTCTTTGAAATGATGTCATCTTCAAAGTCTTTGCCTCATTTATGTCAGCCAGCTTGCTCCTCAGTGCTGCAATAGACCAATTTAATTACACCTTCCTTTGTCAATTCTCTTTTATCTGAGAAAATGGTATCGAACCCTTTTGACAACGTGACGATTGGTTGCTTCCTTGAGGACCATGCCACAGCTCCTCCACTCATTAAGAAAACATAGCCTGAAGTGCTCCTACTGTCATCCACATCTCCTGCATAATTACTGTCGGTGTAGCCTAAGAGTTCACTCTTCCCTCCACGTTGATACCATATCCCAAATTCCAGAGTTCCCTTCAAGTACCTCATGATTCTTTTTGCAGTAGCAAAGTGCAACTCAGTAGGATTTGCCATAAAACGACTAATAAGACTTACCACAAACATCAAGTCAGGTCGTGTGGCTGTGAGATACATTAAGCTTGCCCACCATTTGCTTATATAGCGTTTGAATCGACCTTCACACCTTAGCTTCATCTCGGCCAATCTACTGTCCAAGGAAGGACTATTGGATTGCAAACGGAGTTGTAATTTTGCTTCCCAAACCTCTAGATCAACTCAACAAGCATGAATATTATTTTTTGCTTTATATAAAGATGCCCATCGGCCTTCTGCATCACTTCAATGACAAGAAACTATCATCATCTTTCCCCAAATCAGTTCATGTCGAATTCATCCATCATGGAGTGCCTTAAACTATTTTCATTTCCAAACAACTTCTCATCCCCTTTTTTTTACTCATCATTACTAAAGTGAACAATAGATCATCAACATAAATGCTCATAATTAGAATTTTAACCTCCCTTTTGTCTTGCATGAATAATGTTTGTTTTCACTAGAGCTGCTTACAAAACCTTCCTTAACGATATAAGCCTCAATGCGACTGCAACCAAGCTATAGGCGCTTGTTTTAGTCCGTAAAGAGCCTTTTGCCAGCTTATAAACCATGTCCTTCTTCCCTGCTACTTCATAACCTTGTGGATACTTCCATAACACTTTTGTTTGCAACAAATACATCTTTTCCTTCAAGCTCACCATCAAGAAAAGCAGATTTGACATCGAGCTGATAGATTCTCCACCCTTTTTTGTGCCTGCTACAGCCACTGCAATGATCATCCTCACTATATCCATTTGACCCACTAGTGCGACAATACCTCTGTGTAATCTACTCCGTACTCTTGAACATACCCTTTTATTCAACCAGGCCGCAGGGCTTTTGAACTTGTCTACCTCTCCAAGTTCATTTAATTTGGACTTGTAAATCCACTTAACCCCAATAGCCTTGGCTCCAACGGAAAGAGCAGTCAGCGACCACGTGTGGTTTCGTTCGATGTGACTGTATATCAGCCATCCCATCGCTTGTTTCCATTTCAATGATGTCCTGCGGCTGCTTGAAACTTGAAAACACCGTGGTCGTGGATCTTATATGGCCATGAAAGCTAGAGTTTCTAATCTCGCGCCTAGCCATGCTTTACTTCTTCCTCTGTAATCCTGATAGTCCTTCTCCTTTATATAATCACTGCAGACCAGATTGGCTTGATTTTCTCACCTTGCCCCGTTATGTTGTTGTTGTTTCTACGGTTGGTGCCGATCGTTTGGGTGAAGGAACGTCATCAGTGTATTGTTCTCCTTTCTTACCCGCTTACCCCCCTGCATTCTCAATCCATTTTCATAATCATTTTCCCACTCAAGTTCAATGCTTTCTTCACCCAGAATAAACCAACAGGGCATCTTCCAATTTTCACTTCTTATCTTCCTCAAAATATTACATCTCGGGCACTGATGTGAATCCTTTTTTTTCCATTGGATCGAACATCTTAAATGCCTTGGATTCAGTGCTGAAACACTAACCCAGAACACACTTCACGCTGCTTTTGTCATCGAGTTTGCTTCTTTTAACATCAGGGATATGAACATATCCAATACATCTCAAACAATCCTAAACGGGTTACAGAATGTCAGATGATGGCTTTCTTTCACTCCATGCCTCTTCCGGAGTCATAACTTTTACACATAAAGTGTAGGATGATCTGATTAAGAATGTGATTCACCCATTGCACACAGCATCTGGCCAGAAAGCTTTTGGGTACCTTCCTTCTCTAATCACCATGTTCATTCAACTGATTGTACCGTTTTTCCCCCCGTTCCAGCAGCCAATGCCATTTTCCTGGGCGTGAAGGCGGTGTGGTCAGTTGTCTTTTGATTCCATGCGCTTTACAAGAATTCCTTGAACGCAATTGAGTTGTATTCTCCTCCTCTATCTGTTCTTAGACATTTGACGAACAATCCAATTTGCTTCTCTACAAACGCTTTGAATGTCTTGAACTGATGAAATGCTTCTGATTTTTCTAGAACAAAATATATCCATGTTTTTCTCGAGAAATCACCAATAAAGCTTATAAAGTACCTTATTTGATTGTTTGATGGTGGATTTGATCAGACCACAGAGATCAGAGTGGATAGCTGGGCAATCATTTCAGTGGCTCTCTCCACTTGCATCTGCTCTGCTTCGAAAATGGAACACGGTGGTGTTTCCCTTTGACACACACGCCTCACAGATGGTTTTTCACATCTTCAATTTCAGCGTAAAACCCACAACCATCTCTTTACTGCTAATAAACTTGTGAAGTCCCTTTGTAACTGAGCATGCTCATACCGATGGTGCCACAGCTCTGCCTTTTTTTTTTTTGTCTGTGTGATATCAACCTGTAGACATCTCCCCTCCTTTGTTTTGTTATTTGATTCACCAAACAGGATAAACATCCTATTAGGCACTCTCCATAACAGATTCTGCTATTTTTTTTCTCAGTTGAGGGATGAAAAATGTTGGCATGTGTTTTCTCGATTTTCTCATCCTTTGAATAGCCACAATAAATCTAAACCCCTTTTTTGAAGTTGTCCAATACTAAGACCCAGGAGTTTGTTCTTCAATTCCGGTAATATAATACACATCGTTGCATTGCATAGCCTCTTATTCCAAGTATTCATTTTCACTACTCCTTTCCAACCAACCATCAGTTTGTGATTGTTCCAAGCCTTGACATTTCTATGTGTGAAGCGTAGTGTCTCAAGCTTGAGAGCATACCTCTTTCTCTACACATATGGATTTGAACTAAACCCAGAATCCACGAACCACACATCTCCTCTTTTAGTGCCTTGAAGCTCCACATATGTCATGAGGAAATAATTTCATCATTTTCTTCCTCGTCGATTCTCTGCCACAAATGTGCTACATTGTACCTAATGTGGACATTCGATATTGGAAATGTCCAAGTTAGGTGGCAGTTTGTAACTCTCGATTGTTGCCTTTGTTGAATGAGCATTTCTCTGCCCCTGACCTCGACCTCTATATGATCCTCTACCCTCTGGCCTCTATAACATTGAGAAGCTTGCATCACCTTCTTCATGACTGATCTTCTTGATTTCTTTCATGTAACAGACAGAGAGCTTTGGCAGTTCGTCAATCGTCATCTTTCCTGTGTTTTTTGACTCTGTCGATGCGCCACCCACCACATATGTGAATTTGTCAGTCAGAGTTCTAAGTATTTTCTCAACAATCTTCGAATCTGACATGTCTTCTCCGTTGCCACTTCTCATCTTGTTGGAGAACAACCATTACTCTTTCCAAAATAATCATCGATGTTTTCTTCGTTCTTCATTTCAAGAACCTCAAAATCTCTTCTTAAAGTTTGGAGAAGAGGACCGCTTCACCCTTTTCGTTGCCTCCAAACTTTTCTTCAATACAAAAAGAAAAAAAAAAGAATCTCAAATGTTCTTGGATGTTTTCCGATTCAAGATCTGTTCAAACACAACCCGATCAATTGCTCTGGGAACAGGTAGGCCTTGCTTCACATGATGGTCCTGTCATCTTGAACTCCTTCACAAATTCCTGTTTTCTACACTACACAAGTTACTTCGATTCCCTCTGCCGGTTTTTTCGGTGCAACCCTCTTCCACTAGACTCCACAAACCCTTGGCATGCAAGAGGATTTTCCATCCAGTTCAACGGGTCCAATAGTCATAGTGACCATCAAACTGTTGAGAATCTTGGTGAGGAGTGTTACTTGGTCAGAGGTTGCATTTGTAGTGCTCATTTTCTCTCTTGGATCAATTTGTTTTGCCCTTTGGGCTCTAATACGCAAATGATAGTTGCTAAATTTCAGAGATTTGGGCAAATGTAAAGCCAAACCAAAAATGATCGTTCTTTATTCATGCGGGGTCCAATGCCCTTTTATAGAAAAAATACATGAAACGTTTAGAAAAGACGAAAAAAAGACAGACTCTCAACTGACTTCATAACCCCCTCAGAAAAAGAAAAAAATAGCTAAACAGAAATTTGCTATCATCAACATGTAACCATATGAGAAACGAATTTATGAGTTGGGACTTCTAAGGGCGTTGAAGAGTCTTCGATAAAATGCAAACATGTAACTCGCGGAAAGGGCTCATTATTCTTTTATTCTTGTCTGCTACATATATTTATTTTGATGACTTTGTAATTCTTATTCGTTATTACCAAATAGGTTTTTTACTTTGAAATTATAACATAAATTTTAAATAAAATTAAAAATAAAATTTTTAAAAAGTTTTATTATTATTATTATTATTTATAATTTTTTAGAGTTGGATTTTGGATTTTTAAAATGTATTTTTTTTCTGAAACAACAAACAAGTAATACAACATGTATAAATAGTTTTTTTTTTAAAATTTAATTTTTTATTTTTAAATTATAAAACGGTAAAAGAAAGGAGAGGACAAAATATAATATACAATAAATGAAATAGATAAATATATTTTAAATAATGCAAAACAAAATATGAATAAAAGGGAATTTGCACTAAAAAGCACCCCTACAAAAACAAACTTTTAGTTAATTATAAAATACTCATATTTTCTTCTCAAAATTTTAATAATAATTTCGACAAACGTATATTTTTCCTTTACCCAAGAGGATTCAATTTAAAATTTTGAATGAAAAATAGTCGTTGCACGAATATTTGCAATTTATTTTTTCAATATTTAAAAACCCGCATACACACCTTCAGATGTATAAAAATATTATATTGCAAAATGCTGCAAGTTGTATTGTAATAACATTTTTCCTTCTGACAATCATTTAATTGAAATATAGATTAGAAAATAAGTAAAAGAGAGAGCCCACCACTAACACACAAACCATTAGCACTTACTCAATCCCTGTCGTCTTTTTTCAGTATCACTTCCGTTATTGTGCTGCAACGATTTTCTTTGTTTGCCTAACGTTCCGTTCGTATAAGTTCCAGTTCTTCATGTACATTGCATTCACTCATTTTGTAGCCCACGTTCGTTTCTACTCCCTCCATTCTTATGTGATTGCATTCTTCTCGTATGGCCTAGCCATAGTTCGATCTGCTTGTCGCAGGTGCCATGCCTGCATTAGTTACACAAGACCCAATCTATAGTATGAGAGCCGCACTGCGATGAATAATCAGTTTTTTTTGTTCTTTTATTTATTTTTCTCTTCTTTTTATGAACTTTTCGAATTTATCATTCTTTGGTTCCTAGCCTACAAATAAAACCTAGAAGAGTCCATCTCTATATTATATGGTTTATTCTATCTGCTACAAAGATCTCGAGTTCTTAAATCAAGTCCGTCTCATCAAGTTGACATCTTTTATTTAATATACAATTACACTTCGTCAGTTGGGTTGCATGTTTATTTTCTCCAACTGATGTTATATGTTTATCTCTGCCGCCGCATATGTGTTACTATACCTCTTCTCAAGTTCAGCTGCTTTTTTGTCTTGGATTAGGCGCGCGATCAACACAGATTATCATCTTGGGGTACTTACGACTTATAATTTATGCTTTAATAGAGAAATCGTTGTTTATTTAGCCTTTTAATTTATGCATTGTTTCCCATTACAACTATGAATGATGTATTATGCTGACTAGTTTGACTGAATTCGAGTTCTTTTACTTACTTAATTTCCTTTGCTTGCATTTGTAAGTCTGGGTCATTGTATCGAACCCAAATATTTATTAAGACTATTTTCATTGTTTATTGGCCCTAGTAGCTGAAGAGGCTGAGAGAGAAAAAAAAATGGATGGTAACAGCGAGGCTGAGACACAAGAATTTTAAGACAACAAAGAAAAGTTTAAAATATTCAAGAAGAGTCCTTACCACCATTACGCGACTATATGCAAGATATTATCTCCCTCTCTCTTCCCCAATGGAGTATGGATTGGTCTTAGAAAATATAATATTTCAAAATTATTCGAAAAGTAGGCAAATGCAGCAACAATACCCAGGGAACGCTATGGCCAGAATTACAGAAAATACCCCTCTGCCCCCCCCCCCCCCCCCCCCCCCCCCCCCCCCCCCCCCCTTTATCCCTTCCCTTCAGATCAGAATTAAAGCACTCTACCGTGACCATCTAAGAAATATCTCTCGAAACTCAAATCTCATCCGTTGGATCTTCCCCAAATTTGGATAAGATCTAGAAAACAATCAGGCCATCATCACATCCAACGCCCCCTTCGGCTATTCAAAACTAAAGTCCGGATAAGACCCTAATCGTTTTTTTTGAGTAGATATTTCAGGAACGAATTATCAAATAAAGTTCAATCTTTCAAACCGACGAAGGATTCCTGCAAGCCTCGCTCACATTCGCCTGCTTTAAGCTCCTCCTAATGTGTTATTATACATTCTGAGTTGGGCGCAACACTATGAAACAATGAATACGTACCAAGGCTTGAGCATCCATTCGAGAGTTATGCAGACGTTTTAGATTGCTGGCGTCCCCTTAACTCCTAAGCTCTATCTCTTCCAAATTTGGAGAGCATATCTTCCACCATTTTCCTCCATTCAAATTTATTCCTCTTTTTTCCCCCCCCCCCCATTTAGTTCGTAAACAAGATTACCCACAAGTTCTATGAAGGGAATTTTTGAGAGACTAAAAGGTTCCCCGAAGCCAGGAACAAGCATACCCAGTGGATTGAAAAATTTGACAGTTTCTTCGGGTGCAGTTGCATCACCGGAGAATGATGTCTCCGAAAAATTATAAGACCCAACACTCAAAGACCGCTTCCTCAAAAAAAGACACTCGCTATAGCTTGAGAATAACTTTTTGTTTTTCTTTTTTTTTTCTTTCTTTTATCGTCGGAGCCGACTGGAAGAGGTTCCAATGCAAGAAATCGGGCCTTGCAAAAACCCTAGAATGGTCTGGCCCACCATGATGAATCCCTAGGATTTTAGCTGCCGCCGCGAGGAAAAATCTGAATTTTGCGAGACGAACTTTAGAGTGCCGAATTATTCTGTAGGCTGTATGCATCCACAAAAAGGCTACTGACAATCAATCCCCAATGCCTCTCCTCTCCTATCGCTAACACCATCATTAAGTTTACATGAAAGACCATCGAGGGGAGAGAAACGATGATGATCGGAGCCTGCCTGCGTGAGGGAAAGCCCACTTTCAGACAACGGAGCCGCCAAAAGATGCGCGCGGAGGCCTTCTTCATGTCCCAGAGGAAAGAAGACAGACGACTGGGGTTTCGGTGGTCACGGTTGAACTGAGCAAGATAAGCTCTAAATCCCGGACTCTTTCCTCTCAGCGCTTTCTAAATTTGTAACCATACTTTCTACACAGGATTTCTCATGACAAACCTTACGGCTCATCCATAAACCTAGACAACAATAAGGAGTCTATGGAAGGACATATGAAGTAAGGTTCGGATACCAGAAGCAAAAGAACGGAGGTCGCCGAATGTCGCTACGATGAGGTAATAGCCACCTCTGGACTTTTCTTAAGAAAATACTAGCTAGGAATCACTTGGCATTTTCATATGAACCCTAAACCAAGTATGAAGAGATAGGATATATTCCCCCCCCAGAAAAATCCAAAGATCCCTAGTTAAGGACCATTAAACCCACCAAATTGCTTGGAGATTTAAGAGCAATGCCTATAAGATAACATACCAAATGAGCTTTGCATGCTGCACGACCCTAATATTTTACCATTTTGTCTGAAGCGCTCATCTAAAACACTTTGACAATGCCGCGAATAAACATTAAGTGGAGCGCCTGTATCATTAATGCGACCTACATCGCACTTTACTTACCATCGTGAAAGAAAAATACAAAGGGAAAGACACCTGAAAAAAGAACAAACCGAAATAAATCTCTTATCACCATAAGCCGTGTTATTTATGCAAATACAATTCAACCTATACTAGCCATAAACTTAATCACCCAAAACGAATTCAACTTCTACAACCCTCATACCTATGAAAACGGGACAAAAAGAAGATCGAACTGCTCTATGCATGTGCCCACAGGGCTCCCGGGACCTGGTGGCAAAGATGACGTGCACCCCGTGTAAGTATTCTCACATGGGTGACCTATACCCTTATCTGAAAAAAGTATAGCACGCATGGACTTGCTAGCTATTTCTAGAATACTCAGTAAGTGCACCCCCCTATCGCGCCTTTTCGCTCTCTCGTTTTTCGCGTTATGCCCCAACAATCACAAGCAATGAAATGATTGGACCTATCTTTGTTTGCCGTTTCGTTTTTTCCTACGGTGCCTGTCTAACAGGCCTAAAAAAAAAACAGCTCGGAGCACGCTGGTCGTAGAGGAGGAGATAAATGATGAGCATAACACGCAGGGATAGAGCGCTGAATAGAGAAGAGTTGTGCGTGAGAGGTGGAGAGGTTATTTTAGTAAGCCAGAGGAATTCTGCTGATGTTTGAAGAAGGCGATAAGAGGGGGTACACAACAAATATTTAGGCGTTTTGAGATCTTCATGCCCCCCCCCTCCCCCCATGATTTAGTTTGTTAATTAAACTCGATATAACCAATTAGAATAGAAAGAGAAAGGTTGGTGAGCAATATACGGCGTTTTTCTGAGAAAAAATGGCGAATTCGAGGTCGAATAAGTGACTCTCGAACAAAAGGCAACGAAAAATGCATGTTATCGAACATTTTAAAAACTCGATACAAAATGCATATTGCTTTTATATTATTTAATAAGGAATGCAAATATGACTGGATTCATAGTTATAAAGAATAGCCTTATAAGAGAGTTTTCCACACCGCTTGCTCCACATCTTATAAAGAATGCAGCCTTCATTTCCCCTCCCAACCGAAGAGGGATCTCATATACTTAGTACAAATCGAAAAGATCTCGAGGACATGATACACACGTTCATAAACTAGTTTATGCCGGTATATAATAAACATAAAATTGAAAGTTTAGACTAACAACTCAAATTGTTTTGCAACCTAGAACGGACAAACTTTGAATTTGAAAAATTTAAGGGTTTGTTTGCCGTAACTATTCTGCCGTTTTTGGTGTATAGGTTTTTGCGTGTGTAGATGTGTTAGCCTGTCGCTTGGATAAGATAGGTTAAAAAAGACTTATATTATTTTTTGAAGAAATTTGATTGGGCTAGGTTATTGTAAAAACTAGATCTGCCTGCCGTTTTGCCATCCATGCCCCCTATCGCAGATTCTTCTTTCAATTTTAAGATGTAATGATAGCCCTGTAAATTACAGACACATTGGCAATATGCCCTCACAAAAAAAAAATGCATCAGTCTTCTATTCATAGGTCGGACGTAAAAAGACATGCACTCAAATGACTTCAATAATAATTCTCCCTCAAAAATAAGCTAACAGAAATTTGTTACCTCAACACTTCCTCCCTTGAACTGAACTCGCCATCAAGAGATTTAGTTCACAACACTCATCCTAAACGCTTCTCTGATTCTTTGAAAGGAATGTCATCTTCAAAGTTTTCGCATCGCATGTCAGCCAGCTGCTCCTTCAGTTGTTGCAATAGACCACATTAATTACACCTTCCTTGTCAATTCTGAGAAAATGGTATACGAACCCTTATGATGCCCCCTTTTTTTTTTTTTTTTTACTTGGACTTTCCGTGCATAAATGCATTTTTGATTAATAAAACAAAATAACATTGATAGTGCCGAGTTGCCTTGTCACAAAACAGAATCATCTTCTTCATTCTTTGCCTCATGCCTGATTTCTTTCAATATCGTTTTCATTCAAATGCGTCTTTGACAGACACATGTAGCAGGCCCGACATACTCTGCTTCAGACTAGTTGACAACGTTGCACGATTGGATTGCATTGCTTGAGAACATGCCCACAGCCTCCTTCCACCATTAAGAAAACACTTCAGCTCTGAAGTGCCTCTACTGCTGCATCCACATCTCTCTGCATAAGTACTGTCCCGGCTGTATCTAGGCCCTAAGAGTTCACTCCTTCCCTCACGTTAGCCACATACCATATCCCAAATTCCAAGAGTCCTATCAAGTGACCTCATGATTACTTTTTGCAGTAGCAAAGTGCCAACTCAGCTTAAGGATTTGCCATTAAAACGCACTAATAAGATCATTACCAACAACCATCAATCAGGTCGCCTCGGGCATGTGGCCTGTGAGATACATCTAAGCTGCCCCTTACCATTTGCTTATATAGCCGTTGAAGCTCGACCTATCACTACCAGCTTCATCTCGGCCAATCTACTGTCCTAGCGGTACTATTGGATTGACCCAAACGGAGTTGTAATTTTGCCTTCCCAAAACCTCTAGATCAACTCAACAGCATATTTATCTTGTATAAAGATGCCATCGTTCCCTTCTGCCCCCATCACTTCAATGACAAGAAATATCTCATCATTCCCCCAAATCCGAGTCACTGTCGAATTCATCCATCATGCGAGCCTGAGTTTAAACCCTATTTCAACAACTCTCATTCTTCCTCATGCAACAATAGATCAGTCAACATAAATGCTTTCTGATAATTAGAATTTTACCTACCTTCTTGCTTTGATGAATAATGTTTCGCTTCACTAGAGCTGCTTACAAAACTCTCTCCTTAACGATATAAGCTCAATGCCGATCTGAACCAAGCTATAGGCCCCGCTTGTCATTAGTTTTCCCCCCCCCAGTAAAGAGCCTTTTGCAGCGCTATAAACCATGTCCTGTCTTCCCTGCCCTACTTCAAACCTTAGTGCAGTTTGCTTCAACAAATACATAGTTCACTTCAGCCATCACCATTCGTTCCAAGCAGATTTGACATTCTTTTTTTGAGTGATAGATTCTCCACCCTTTTTGTGTGCCTACAGCAATGATCATACATACTACATACATCCATTTGAGCCAATAGTGCGAATACCTCTGTGTAATCTACTCCGCTACTCTTGAAATACCCTTTTACAACCAGCCGAGCTTTGAACTTGCTACTACCTCCCATAGTTCATTTAATTGGACTTGCCCCTAAAAGCCACTTAACCCCAATAGCCTATGCACTCCAACGCGAAAGAGCAGCTCAAGTGCGTAGACCACGTGTGCGTTGTTCGATGGAACTGTAGTCTCAGCATCCATCGCCTTGTTTCCATTTCTGATTCTCCTGCCGGCCCTCTTGCAAAACGGCGTCGGACTTTATCATGCCATGAAAGCTAGAGTTCAATCTCGACGCTCATCAGCCATGTTTACTATCCTTCATCTGTATCGAATAGCCCATTCATCCTTTATATAATCTGCAGACAGATTGGTGATTTTCTCCACCTTGCCCCTGTTATTGTTGTTGTTTCTACGGTGGTAGGATCGTTTAGGTGAAGAGAAACGTCATCAGTGTATTGTTCGCACTATCCTTCCGCTTCCCCGTCCATTCTCAACATTTTCCGATAATCATTTTCACACTCAAGTCAAAACTTCTTTTTTTTCTTTTTTTTGTTACTTTCTTCACTCAGAATAACCCAACATCCTCACCAATTTCACTTCTTACTTTCCCTCAAATATTACATCTCGCGCTGATGTGAACATTTTTTTTCCATTGGGCACACTCGAACATCTTTAAATGCCTTGATAAGAATGCTGAAACATAACCAGAACACACTTCACGCTCTTTGTCATGAGTTTGCTTCTTTTAACATCAGGCGAATAATGCCAACATATCCAATACATCCAAAAATCCTAAAGTGTTCGACTGATGGCCTGTTCTTTTCACTCCCATGCCTCTTCCGGAGTCATAACTTTTACAATAAGTGTAGGAGAGCTGTTAAGAAGGTGATTCACCCATTGCACAGCATATGGCCAGAAAGACTTTTGCAGTACCTCTTATCTAATCCCCATGTTTCAGGGATCTGCACTACGCTTTTTTCGCCGTTCAGCCAATCCCCATTTTCCTGAGGCGCTGCCAAGGCAGTTTGTGGTCAGTTGCCTCTTTTGATTCCATGCGCTTTACAGAATTCCTTGAACGCCCAATTGAGATTGATATTCCTCCACCTCTACCTCTGTTGTTAGCCATTTGACGAACAATCACATTTGCTTAACCCCCCAAAACTCTTACTTTAACCATCTGGCTCTTGCATGTCTTGAAATGATAAAAGTACTTTATGCCATTTTTCTAGACCACAATACTATCCATGTTTCTCGAGAAAAAAAAAAAATCACCAGATAAAGCCTTATAAAGTAACTTATATGATTGCTTTGATTAGGTGCGAGTTGATCAGACCACAGAGATCAGAGTGGCTAAGCTGCAATCTTGTTCAGTGCGCCTCTCCACTCGCATCTGCTTCGAAAATGGAACCACGGGGATGTCTGGTGTTTCCTTTGACACACGCCTCACAGATGGTTTTCACATCTCAATTTCAGAGTAAACCCGACAACCATATCTTTACTGCATAACGTCCTTTACTTCTGTACGGCTTACGTGAATGTCCCTTGTAACTGCAGATGCTACATAACGCATGCGATTGCCACAGCTGATGCCTTGTGGTCTGCAGATATCAACACTCTCAGAACATCATCCCTTCCTTTGCTTTTTTTTTGTTATTTGATTTCACCAAACAGGACATAAAACATTCCCATTCAAGGACCCACTCATCAACAGATTATGCCTTGGGAGATATATTTTCTCTTGAGGGATGAAAAATGGTATGCATGCTGTTTCGATTTTCCTCCTTTGAATAGCCCACATCCTAAACATCCTTTTTTGAAGTTGTCCAATTACATAAGCAAGGTTGCTTTAATTCCCAAATTCCGGAAATACTAATATCACATATGTTGATGCACATAGCTCTATTCTTTTTTTTTTACAAGTATTATTTTTTTACACTAATCCTTTCCAACCAACCATCAGTTTGTGATTAGTTCCCAAGCCTTGACATTTAGTGTGAAGCTAGTGTCCAAGTCTTGAGAGCATACCTACTATCTCTCTACACATATGGATTGAACACTCTCAGAATCCACGAACCACACAATTCACGTCTTTTAGTGCCATTTGAAAGCTCCCACATATGTCATGAGATATAATTTCATCCATTTTCTCTCGAATCTATGCCAAAATGGGCTACATGTGTAACTCAATTGGATCATTCATATGGAAAATGTACCCAAGTATTTCAAACCCCACTTCATGCAGGTTGCGCCCAGTAAGTAACTCGCGCATTGTTGCTTTGTTGAATGAGCATTTTCCCCCCTCTGCCCCCTGCCCTCGAACCTCTATATGCCCATCCTCTATACCTCTGCCTAACTAACATTGAGAGCTCCCTGATCACCTTCTTCATGAATGGCACCATCTTTCTTGAATTTCTTTTAATGTACATGACAGGAGAGCCTTTGCAGTTCGCTCAATCGATCATCTTTCCTGCTGTCTTTTGCAACTCTTTCGATGAGCCACCACCACATATTTTTTTTTTTTTATTCTTATTTTTTTAATTTGCTCCAGTCCAGAGTTCTAAGTATTTTCTCAACAAATCTTCGAATTTTCTGACATTATCTTCTGTACGTTGCTTCCTCACTTTGCTTGCCGAGGGACAACCATTACTCTGTTCCAAAATAATCATCGATGTTATTACTTTCCGCTTACTTCATTTCAAGAACCTCAAAATAATACTTCTTAAAGTTTGGAGATCGCAAGGAAGAAGAGACCGACTGCACCCTTTTCGTTGCCTCACCAAACTTTTATCCTTCATCGAATCTCAAATGTTCTTGGATGTTTTGCCCGACATTCAAGCATTCTGTTGCAAACACCAACCCGATCAATTGCCTTCGGCAACAGGCTAGCAACTGCCCTTCACATGATGCGTTCCTGTCATCTTGAACATTCTCAAAATTCCTTTTCACACTACACTAGTACTTTCGATTACCTTTCTATGCCGGTTCGCGCTTGCTAACCTCTACTCCACTAGACTCCACAAACCACTTCGCGCATGACAAGAGCGTCTTCACAGCAGTTCACTCCATAGTTATTTTTTTAATAGTGACCATCAAACTCGTGCCCGAATCTTGGGTGAGTGTTTTTGTCGTTTGACTCATTTTCTCTCTACCCCCTGCGATCCACTTTGATTTTGCTTTGGCTCGAATTACCAAATGATAGTTGTAAATTTTTTTTTCAGAGATTGTGGCAAAATGTACCAAAAATGATCGTTCTCTTATTCTGCGGGTCCAATGACCTTTTTATTAGACAAAAATACATGAAACGTTATTTTCTTTTTTTTTTTTTCAAAAGACGAAAAAAGGACACGCCCTAACTGACTTGACACTAATAAAAAGAAAAAAAATAGACTAACAGAAAATCGCCCGCTTTATCCTCCAACATTTTGTTAAAAACCATATTGAGGAGAAACTCGAATTTCCAATGTAGTTTGAGTGCATGAGCCGCCCGCCGCCTGGCTGAAGATTCCATCCGATGTCTTGTCGATCCAAATGAAACATGTAACTCGCGAAAGTAGCCGGCCTTCATATATTCTTATTAGTCCCTTTCTCCCTACATTCATAGGTATTTTGTCCTGTAATATATATTATGTGCTGTATTTCTCTAGCTTATTATTCACCCAAAGCACATTAGGTTTTCCGACATTTACTTTTGGGAATTATAACCACCGCAAATCCATTCTTACAATTAAAATAAAAATAAAAATCTTTTTTTTTTAAAAAGTTTATATATTATTCATTCATATTATTTATAATTTTTTAGGTTGCGCATTTTGCGGGCTTTTTAAAATGCTATTTTTCCCCGGTACTGAACCCCACAAACACCCCACGCTACCCTACAACATCGCTTTTTCCCATAATTTATACGTTTGTTAACCAAATCTACATTTTGTTACTTTATCCTCTCATTAAATGATATAAAAACCCCGGTAAAAGAAAGGACATCTGGGACAATAATTATAACTATACAATAACATGTATAATAGATACAGAAAATATATCTTTAAATACATTAAACCAAAATATAATTAAACAGCGAATTTGCAACTATAAGAAAGGAAAGAAAAAAAACTTCCCCCCCTATGATTGACTTTATAAACCCATACTCCCATATCCCTTTCTTTACTTCAAATTTCCCTAATAACAATAATTTGCAAAAACTATATCTTTAACAAAAGCGATGATTCTTTTAATTCCTAACCACTTTTGAATTGAAAAAACTAGTCTTTGGATACATTTGAATTTATATATTTTCAATAATTTAAATCCAGCCCATGTATTAACCCAAACTCTATTATCTTTTCGGGACAAATCAGATCAGTACTTCCCCAGCCCCCAACGAAAGGAGTTTTTTTTATTTTTTTTTCAATAATTTTTTTTATGGGAGTATAGGCGATTAAAAAATAAGGTGTAACAGAGAGGGAAACACACAAAATTAGCCACTCAATCCCTCTTTTTTGCAGTATGCCTTACGTCTTTGTGTATTTGATTCTCGTTTGCCTAACTAAACAAATAAAACTAATGTTTATTAATAAATATTTTATTTATAAACAAAATTAATTAATAAAAAGCAGTTCGTCTCGACTTCACGCCCTCTTTCTTCCTGCTAATTGATTCCTCATTTGACTAGCGCAAGCCTGCTTCGTCTACCATCCATTCTATATGGCATTGATACCTCGCTTTCTGTAAGCACATAGTTCGATACTGTTCGTGCCCAGGCTGACATGCCCTCAGTATAGTACACAAGCACAATCTATATGATGAGGACTGCAGAAACTTGAAATCAGCTTTTTTTTTTTCTTTTTCTCTGTTTAAACATTTTCAATTTATATTCTTTGGAGGGTCTTTTGATTACATAAGTACAAATAAAAACAGAAGCAGCATACTTGTTACTTATTGGTGCTGATTCGGTATCTGCTACAACTCTAGCCGTCTTTAATCAAGTCGCTCTCATCAGTTTGACATTTTATATTATTACACTTACACTTCTCAGCTTGCTGTTGCTGCTTTGCTCTCCACTTATGCTTATATGTCTCTTGTCCCGCGCATATGTGCCTTACTATTACCTCTCTTTCAATTTCAGCTGTTTTTTTGTCTGGATTAGGCCGCGATTATCCCCCCGGTATTCCCCTTTATTCATATTTCACGATATCATCTTGTGCGATACTTACGGCTTTTCAATTTTGTTTTAATAGATGAAATCCTTTTTATTTAGCTTTTTAATTTAGCCCCCTTTGCCTTCCACTACCCTCTATGAAATGATTATATTTGTGCTAGTTTTCAGTAATTCGAGGCTTTTTTTATGTTTTTTACACTTACTCATGTTACTTTTTCCATTTGTTAAGCTACCTGCGGCATATGGAGCAACCCATTTAGGTGTGTATTGCTTGGCTAGTAGGTGGGAGGAGGGATGGACAATAATACGAGGATCTGAAGAGAGAAAACAACAAAAAAAAAAAATGAAAGTTTAACAGGACGCTACGGAAGTAGACACAAGACATTTATAAGACAACAAGAATTTTAAAATATTCAAGAAGGCGCAAAAATGACACCAACCTATTATGCGAGAATATTTTCCCACACAAAAATTAATGTGATTTTTTTTAAGGGAAAAATAATATTTAAAATATTCGCATAAAGTGGTCAAATGACCAAAAATTACCCATGGATGCGAAAGTATGAAATAATTACGAACGAAAATACCCCTTTCTGAGTCGAATTTAAAGACAACATCCCGTGACCATCTAAGAAATATCTCTCGGAAATTCAAATCTACATCGTTGTGATCTTCCCCAAATTTGCGCATTAAGATGTTTTAGAAAACAAACAATGCATCATCACATCTAACGCCCGCCTGGTATTCAAAACTCAAAGTCGGGTAAGCCCTCATAATGCGGAAGTCAGATATTTCGCTCCCTTAGAATTATCCAAAAGTTCAATCTTCAAACCTCACGAAGATTTTCTGAGAGCCCTTCTCAATATCGCTTTAAAGCCTCACTCCTATACATTCTGTGAAGTTGGTGCGATCCACAATATGAAACAAGAAACCGACCAAGGTTGCAGCACCCATATGAAGATTATATTAGGAGCGTTTAGATTGTCTTTTTTACTGGCGTCCCCTACTCTCAGCTTTCTTCACCAAATTCTCGCTAGAGCAATTCTCCACCATCCTCCCTCAAACTTTATTCCTATAGCTAAAAAAAATTTTCTAAACAAGATCACCCACAGTTATATGCAAAGCGAATCGAGAAGCTAAATGTAGTAGAACAAGATATCCAAGGGTCCCCCAAAAAAGCGATTGCAAAATTTGACGATTTCGCGGTGCAAGTGGCATACCGCGAATGAATTTCTCAAATTAAAGGACCCACACTCAAAGAAGTTCCATCCAAACAAATCTGTCTATAGCCTTGAGCGAAAGGCTATGCGCAAGAGCGCTTCCCATTGAAGAAATCGGGCACTTGCGCAAAACCCCCTAGAATTGGCTCCTGCCCCCATATGATGAATCCCCTGTGTTAGCCTCCATGGCGAGCCGAAAATGATTTTGGACGAACATTTAGAGGCGAAAATTCTAGGCTATGATCCACAAAAAGGTTTATGCAATCAATTACCTTTTTTTTTTTTTCCTCTTCTTCTCGAGCTCTGTCCTTGTAACCCACCATCATTAACGTCTTCATGAAGACATCGAGAGGGAGAAACGAAGATGTCGGAGCTGTGGAAGGCCAACTTTCAGACAACGGCGCAAAGGTATTTCTGCCACCGCAACGCCGGCCTTCTTCCCTGCTCCAGAGCGAAGAAGACGATTGACGTGTATGCCCCGTCGGTACGCTTTTGAACTGGCCCCAAGCAAGCCTAAATCCGACACTTTAGTCCCTTCAGTGCCTTTCTAAATTTTTAACCTATACCTTTCACACAGGTTCTCATGACAAACCTTCATGGTTCCAGTAAACGTAGACAGATAATAAGCCGCAGTCTATGGCCGGGAAATAGAAGTAATTCGGTCCTGTACCAGCCCCCCCACCCCCCCCCCTCCAAGAAGCCAAAAGAACGGATTCGGTTTTTCGTCTGTGAATGTCGACGAATGACTTGAGTAAGTAGCCACCTTGGACTTTTTCATTAAGAAATACTTGTAGGAATCACTTCGCGATTTCATCATGGCCAACCCAGTAACCAAGCTATGAAACAAGATATATCGAAAGAAAAATCCAAAGATCCCTAAGTTAAGGCCCCTTTAAAACCGACCAAATTGCTTGCGGATTTAAGAGAAATGTTAAGATAACCTACCAAATGGAGCTTGATGTGACGCCACCCTAATATTTTACCTATTGTGTCTAAGGATCTTTTTTAATTTAAAACACTGTGAAATGCGAATAAACATTAAGTGGGCCCCCATATCTTTTATATTAATGCCGACCTACACTCGCCTTTTAATGTACTCGCTGACAAAGAAAAATACAAGGGAAAGAAAGGAAAAAGAACAAAACCGACCCCCATTATAATCTAATTATTACTACCCTAACGTTTATTACGCAAATACAATTCAACCTCATAATAGCCTAAACTAATCACCAAAACGAATTCAACTATATAGTAACCTATACTATGACAAGGACCAAAAAGAAAGATGCTCTGCTCTATGCATGTACCGGCCACGCCCGCGATCCCGGGGTGAAAGATGCCGCCGACGATCTCACATGGTGTGCCCTTACCCTAGCTGGAAAAAAGCGTATAGCCACGAGGCTTGCAGTATTTCTAGAATACTCAGTAAGTGCACCCCCCTATCGAGCGGTTATCCCAACAATCACAACAATGAAATGATGCCGGACCTATCTTTCGCTTTCGTTTCGATCTTTTCGCTACTGGTGCTGTCCTACAGGACTAACTCGGACATGCCTGACCATCAATACATTACACACAGCCCATACGTGCGAGTATGGGCCCTCACCAGCTAGTTCGCCCACACCGCCCTTGAGCCACTTTCATTACCCGGTGGACATACTTCTGGGAGCCCCTTATGCCGCCCCGAGACCCGACTTCAGAACTAGTAACCGATAGGTACGGCCCAGCGTTACCGCGAGGCTCATAACGATCGCTTGCCCCTGCTCATTGGTGTGCTACGCTCCGTACCCTAGTGATGGAATTTTTTGAGGGTATCCTCCCAGATGCATTGAACACACACAATGACCATGAGGTCCCCATTAATACTTATATTTATCATTAGTGCTTAACATGAACATAAAACCCTCCGTTACGTTCCATGCCAAACATGATCAACCTCGCCCTTCCCTAGTTCACGCTACCATACACTAACTCTATTGGGGTTTTGTTTCCCCCCCCCCCCTTTTTTTTTTTTTTTTTTTTTTTTTTTTTTTTTTTCTTTTTTTTTTTTTCTTTTCCTTTTTTTTTTTTTTTTTTTTTTTTTTTTTTTTTTTTTTTGTTTTTTTTGTTTCTTTTTTTTATCATGCTATCACTCACCTCTATTTGATGTCATACAATTCATGCAATTATATTCAACATTCCAACACAATCATGTCACAACCATTCAAGAACAACTAACGTACACTCAATACATATGTATCAGATTACAAAGCTATACATAGCATACATAGCCATACAATTTTTTTTCACGGTCAAAATTAGCGCATACGTTATTTAAACACACAATTTCAATGCACTATTTAAGTGACCACACTTGTCGCCCGCAAACCACGGGGGCACGCTGTCATCACACAACAACAACGCCGTTCCAATCCTACGCCGAGGTGCAGCCACTTAACTGGTTGGCATTCAGCCCCGAAGCTACTCCCTAAAAATATAACGTAAAGCTCCATTGTGTAGTGTCCTCCTCTGTTTTAAAACGTCCTACGCTTCGTGCGCGGACGGTTGGTTGCAGTTCCGTGCTAACGGAATCTAAACCCACCAAAAAAAAAAAAAACCGCGAGTCGTCGATTAGGACCGAAAACTCCGGCCGTTCGCCGGAGTTTTCGTTCGCACAACGACCCACAAAGGGCCGGGCCACGCAGTCTTTTTTTTTGGTTGCTTCGGCGGGCCTTTTCCGATTCGCCCGGACGTGGAAACACGAACCCGCACCTCCGACCTACCTCCGAGTAGCACCTGCAAGCGTGCAGTTCAACTCCAAAGAAAAGGAAAAAGCGAAAAACTGAAGCGAAGAAGAAAGAGCACCAGACGAAACTCCAGCAAGGCCCCCCCCCCCCCCCCAAAACCGTCACGAAATCGCCGATCAAACTTCAATTTCACGTAACGCAAGTAATCCAGAGCCTGGTTACATCATCTTTGCCGGATAGATTTGCAGGCCGCCCCAGTCCTACACATGTTGTACACGCCGGCAAGGCAAGATAGAGACGCTCGGACCCCCAAACCCTCTCAGATCTGGGAGTGATTAGGCCGTCTGCTACGCCCATTCACAAACCAATCCCTAAAAACCGAGATTAGGTGAAGAAAGGAGACCGAAAGCGAGAAGAAAAGGGAGGAAAACAAAAGAAGGCACGAAAGCGACTCCGCTCACGCAGGGAAGAAGGACAGTCGCTGGAATATCCGGGCGGAGGAAAGTCAGGCGAAGAAGACGAAGTCCGAATCCCCCGCAACGTCGCGACACCCCGCCGACCCGAACCTTGAACCCAACCCACGCCCTGACCCAATTCGGTCGATGTGAAACCTCCCGCACCCCCAAAACATTCGAGCCCCAGACCCAAAAAAACCAGTTTAAGGCCCAGCCCCCACCTACACGTCCCAGCTTGGGCCCGCTACCCGTCGCTCGCGCGCAAACCCTCCAGGACCCGCCCTTGCGCTCGACCTGCAAAAACCGGACGCCTTATCGCCCCCTCCCCCCCCCCCTACCTGTGGTGACCGTTGTACGTGTCGCTCTCTGGTTGTGCCACGTGATCGGGCTTCTGGGGCTGGGGTCAGCTTCTCACCTCGCCGAAGCGACCGACACCCCTGACTCGACGACGACCCGCGCTTCTCGCCAGCTCGCCGCAAGCTTATCCCCGCACGAATAGAGAAACCTGTTTTGACCCATTGGCACATGCTATCTGACCCTCCTCCGAGACGTGATTTCAGTCCCGTTTAAGACGTAAATTTAGAACATTTTAAGACGTAATAATGTATGTCACAATTTCAAGTTGGATCACTTTATGCCATATGGACTGCAAATACTAACGAAAGTGTCGAAATGCAATTCAATAAGGAACCTTTTTTAAAGCGAAAATTCAATACCCACTGCCGAAAGCGCCCTCCAATATCTAGAGCACGTTTACGAGAGCTACCTTTTTTTATTTTTTTTTTTTTTTTTTTTTTTTTGCCCGGCTTACGTTATATTTTTAGGGCGAGTACTTCGGCTTAGGCCTACCAAGTAAGTGCCCCTCACCCGCTCGTGGGATTAAGCCGTTGTGTTGCTCGTGATGACACGTGCCCGTGCGTGTCACAGCTTCATTAACTTAGTGCATTGCCAATGTGTGTTTATAATACGCTACCTATGCCATGCAACGTAATTGGATGCCTAGTTATGCCCCCTATGATATGCTTTTTTGTAATCTGATACGATATGTAATGCATGACTGCCCGTCTCAAGTTGTTCTTGAATGCGTTGTGCACATGATTGTGTGGAATTTTGTTGCATATATTAATTGCCATTAATGCTATGCACATGAAATAAGGTAGAAACATGAGGGGAACCAAACCCCAACAGAGTTTATGTGGGGTACGTAAAATGGGAACGAGGTCTGACATGGTTTGCCATGAGCGAAACGATAACTGGGCGGCGTTATAGTTCCACTAATGACTAATATAGTATTAATGGACGGACCTACATGCATTGTGTGCTTGTTCATGCCAATCTTGGGCGGCTCGGATACCCCCATTCCATCAGTGGGTACACGAGACGGCCTATCACCCAATGGCCAGGGCAACGATTCGTTCATGCCTCGCCATAACGACTGCCCGTGACGGCTTACTTAGTTCTAACGGGGTCCACCACCCCTCGGCCAATAAGAGGCCCCTTCCCAGTAGTATGCCCCACACGGATGGTAATGAATGTGGCCCCAGCGGTCGACTTGCGCTGAACTAGATGACGCCGTTGCAGCCCATACTCGGACGCTATGGGACTGTGTGTAGAGTATTCATGCCCGTAACGCTCCAAAGTTTACCCGTTAGGACAACCCCGCCGTACCATAGGAAAAACGAAACGGAAACGAAACGTAAAGAATAGCGTCCCATCATTTAATTGCCTGTCGTGATTTTGGTTGCATAACTCCGATAGAGGAGTCACTTACTGAGTATTCTAGAAATACTCAAGCCTCGCTGCTAATTTCTTTTTTTTCTTTTTTCCTCCAGATCAAGGCGTAAGGCACCCATGTCCCCAAATTTTTTTTGCTCAGGCGGCATCTTTCACACCCCACCCCGGGACCCTTTCGCCCCCCTCCCCCCCCCCAGTTGTGAGCATATGCATATGGCCAGTCATCTTTCTTTTTTTCCCTTATAGTATAGGTTAGTTATAAGTCTGAATTTCAGTTTTGGGTCATTAGTTTAGTGCTTGGAGTGTAGGTTGAATTGCTATTTGCATAATAAACCTCTCTTAGCGGCTAGGATGAAGGAGATTATTATGGCTTTGTTCTCTTTTCCCTTTCTTTCCTTTGCCTATTGTTCTTCCAAGAGCGTAAATAAAAGGCGAGTGCTAAGCCGATAATGCATACAGCGGCCCCCTTAATGTTGCATCCCGCATTTCAAGTGTATAATGACCTCAACAAAATAGGTAAAAATAGTTAGGGGGCGTTACAGTTAGCGCCTATCAGAGATCTAAGGATTATAGATCTTGTAGAATAGCCCTCCAAAGTAGCGCAACTTGGCCAAGTTTCCAGGTCCAACTAATCGATGCCCCCGCTCGTCTGTGCAGGGCCATACACTACATGTACATCAGCATTAGGGATAACTATAGCTGTTTTGCCGTGGTCATATTTATTGCTGCCGTTGAGCTTTAAATCTTTTGTTGAAGAATATGATGTTGTATGGTTTCGTGTTGTGCATGTTCATCTTAGGTGTTAATGACATGAACTCTTTATGTCATGACTATTCATGCTTTCTTGCTATGCTGAGTTAAAGCGCTAGGATGCCTAGAGAATATTCTAAAGTAAATCTTAAACTGATAGCCTAAGCGTCATTATTTTGGTTTCTAGAACCATGCCCACCGAACAGAGTGACCATTGAGACGAGCGTAGAGAGAGGGACGTGAGGACGACATTACCCATTAGCGAGAGGCGCCCAGAAAGAGGAGGAAGCCAAGAAAGAAAGCGCCTTCCCAAGAAGGAGTCGATACTGGACCCTATGCGCTGTGTGTACCCACCGATGAACATATACCTTCCCCCACAAATTGCTATCCACCTACTGCAAAAGCGTACCTCCACCCATCAACTTGTATACCCCCTCCTGCAATAAGTACCGCCCCCCATCAAGCCCCATACACAACAGGCCGGGTTAGACCCCGCCACAAGGAGTAATGTTGAGAATCACTCTCAAACGACCATGCCAGAACCATGACCTGGACACACAACAGCACGCCACGTTATTAGCCCTAGCAACAAGTCGTGGCAATGGCACACGCCCAACAGGGCAATTCACACTGGCGATCCCCACTGACCGGCGACGCGTGGCGTGCCGGAGTTGCGTTCAAAGAATTTCAGGACGGTATAACCACCACGCTCCATTTGTGGCTGGTTCCAAAGGCAAGATCCCACAGCGGAGCAGATGTGGATGACTGGGTTTTTTTTTTTTTTTTCTTTTTTGGTGTTTTTTTGTGTTTTGTCTTCTTGAGTCCCCAAACATGCAGAGACGACCTATTTGAATCCATGAGGTGTCCTCGACGAAAATAAGGTGGCCTTGCTGCCCCGACGTATGTGTGTACAAAAAAGATGCAGAAGTGCCATTGCTGCGTCAGATAATAAACAGGTATCAACCGAGTGAGCTGGGGGATCAAACGTGGACTGAAACCTTAAGGAAGCGCTATCCTAAAGTATTATACCCAAAGGCGAAAACCCGGCTATTAAAGAAACAACAAGAGTTTTTAACCACTAACTCAACCGGTGACTGGCACGGCTGGGATCAGTGATGACCAGGAATTCATGAGGTTAAAGGAGTTTGCACCGCTCACTTAGACGAGAACAAAGCAAGAGAAACAGAAGTTTTGCTGAGGACGTTGAAGCGAAGACCCGCGCATGCTTAGAGCCTTTTTAACCTACAAAAACTTACGAAGAGGCCTGTCCTAAGGACGGCAAGAGCCCTTCAGAGGAACCCGGAGAGTAAAAAACAAGAGCCTAATGTCGTCAACAGAGAGAGAAACGACACTGTCGAAGGTCGGGATTCTAAAAGTAGTTACACCACGCACCAGAGATCCATCCCCCAGCGATTATCATAAATAGGCCACATGAAATCCACCCTCAATAGCCGATTCCTACCATCGCGAGAAAACCCCTCTGTAAGTGACTGTGGGACAAACAGCCCTCTTGGGAGGTGTATGGGGTTTGGGCTCAAGTATGTGCTATATCTGGGAACATGAAGTCACCTGGGTAGGACTTGTCCATACATGGGCGCAACGGGAAACCCAAGGGAACCTTTAGAGGGACTACCGGATCTATTCGGGGAACCCACAAAACAAACCCGCCCGAGATTAACGGCATATGAAAAAGTAGAAGGTTAACAGATGGCAGT